>QBDW01000167.1:0-224786 GCA_003261595.1 Maconellicoccus hirsutus | reverse complement strand
TTTTAGAAGTATGTTAAGTTTGCAGTTATGCTATAAGCAAATATTAGTGGTATTACATAGGCTGTCCCAAAGAAGGTGAGACTAAAATTCGTATGAGAAAACCGCGAACTCCATCGGTCATCTCTTATACTAGAATGAAAATTTGGTTCATTATCTGTGTATGCTAGAATCAAAGGTAGAACTCTCCATTTTGGGACATATTGAGTTAGGATCGGATTTTAGTAGAATGAGGTGCCCTCTATCGATTGAAAGTGTCAAATCTCCAAAAAAATGCTTTTAACATGGTTAAATTCAAGGTCCAAGTGGCATGCTGGAGCCAAACCCAAACTTCTCCCAGGGAGAATAAGTATTCCCCAAAATTGTTTCGAACGAAATACACCATCTTCAATACGAATATGAAGGAGGTACCAGTTTGTATGAAAACATTCATGGCAATAACTCGCTATTTGAAAAATACGCTGCTGCACACGCGCAACAATTACATTTATATAATTAATTTTAAAATAAATTATTATAATAAATTTATTAAACTAACAAAAAAAATTTTTTTAATCTTATTTATTTTATCTGAATTAATATTTTTTTTATCTTTAAAAGCAGTTAATATGTTGTTAAAATAATTTAGAATCGATCATAATTCGCTAAAACTGTTTAAAATTACACAAAATCTGCGCAAAATTGCACAAATTTGTCGAAATGTTGTTAAAATTGTTTAATATTTGCTCAAAATTTCATAAAAACAGTTAAAATGTTGTTAAAATTTGTTTAAAACTGCTTGAAAATGCTTAAATTTTGTTAAAATTGTTTAAATTTTTACAATTTATGCAGTTTTTATGCAATTTTGATCGGTTTTAAACAAATTTTAATCGATTTTATATAATTTTAACAATATTTTAACTGTTTTATTGCAGTTTTTAGCAAATATCGAATAATTTTAAGCAATTTTGATTGATTCTAATATATTTTAACAAGGTTTTAAGTGTTTTTGCGCAATTTTCAACAAATATTGAATTATTTCAAGCAATTTTAAAACATCGTTTCCACTGTTTGTATGCAATTTTTTTGACAATTTTGCGCAATTTTAAGCAGATGTAACCAAATTGTGATCGATTCGGAAGTATTGCAACGATATTTTGATGATTTTTTGTAATTTTAACCAAATCTTCCGTTAATTTAATCGTTTACATAACTTTTGTGCAGTATTAAGCATTAACAGTTTTTATGCAATTTTGTGTGAATATCAATCTACTTTAATCAATTTCATCAACATTTTGACAATTTTGAAAAATTTTAAGGAATTTTAAACGAATTTTGGTCAACTATAAATTATGTTATGCACACTCTGATAATTTTTTGCAATTTGAAGCAAGTTTTGGGTAAATTTTAAGTTCACGCAACGAAACAACGAAAATTTCACCAACAGAGTTTGATTAAAATGTATTGAAAAATTGTTTTGCTTCTTTATCAAAACTTTCGCTTGATATTCTACCACCAAACGCACTAATTGATGTAAAAACAAAGGGAAATAGGCCAAAAAGTCCAACATCTCTTTTGAAGATGAAGAAACTACGTTAATTTTCTAAATTATTTGATCTTTCTTTAAAATTTTTCAATATTATTTTTAATTCGTGTGATTCGCGAACTTTAGGAAATAGTGTATGCATTTTTTGAAAATTTTACTTTTAATGGAAATTACTGTAGTAAGAAGTTAAAATACAACTAATACAAGGAATTTTTATATCTACCGTGAATACAGCAGCATAAAATCATTGAAACAATTATTTTTCTTTCAATTATACGCGTAACTTTTACTAGCAACTGTAACAAGTGAAACTCTACTGCTGCGATATACTCGAGAACTTTTCTAAGATGATCGCTTTGCCAATAAGTAAAATTTTAATCACCGTTATCATTCGTTACGATAAATATTAAGTTAATATTGCATATTTATCATCGGACGATCGAAATTTAAATTGATTTTTTCTTAATTTTAGTGCCATCGATTATGGTTTTTGATACTCGTAGGAATTTGAGCGATGTGCTCTGTAATCTTCTACATTACACACAAAATGATTAGCGTTTTTTTGTGACCTCATCTCGCCAAATCGAGCGATTCGAAATTCGTCAAATTTTGTGGTTACAGCATAGGTTTTTTTTCATTAGCCTCAAAATGGGGAGGAGGGGATGCGAAAACATGTTTGGAACTGACGAATTTTGGTCATCAAATTAAAGCTACTTGTACAAATTTTTCGATAAAATTGGCTCGCGATGATGTTTATTTGCTAGATTTGAAAGAATTGTAAATTTAAGTGGCTCAACACGAACATGACAGGTTGATAAATTATTACAACGACACATTTACTTTTATCAAATGCTGAAAAGTTTTCCTCCTATTTCTCCCACACTTCATTAGATTTTCGTGGAAACGCTTACATCACCTGATGATTAACTCGAAAATTTCTCGCTGGTGTTTTTCCCCAATTAGCGCAATTTCCTACACCTCGTAGTAAAATTTTCACGTCTCGGTGTTTAAAACAAACAATACGGAGAAAATTAATCGCTTTTCATATAGGTCATTTACTCGCAATGTGATTTTTAACGTTGCATGACGCGGGTCGGTCGTCTACTCTTCGTAACACTTGACGCATTTCGCGGTAATTGTCGAATACTTTGTGTGCATTATTTATAAAATGGCACAGACGCCGTTTGTCTTATCACCTTCTGACTATTCAACTCCGTCGAATAAAATTTACCGAAATTAATTTACTATCGGACGGTTTCCGTCGTCGTAGCCTTGAATATGATTATTTAGCAAGTTGACGTTTGAACTCGAATACCGAAATCTATTGATCTTCTGGACTCGAATGGTGTAAAAATTTTCGCCCAAATGGTGTAATTAGAATTTAGTGTTTTTCTTTCTAATGCAAATTATTTGGATTTAAAAAACAAGACTATTGTGAAAATTGTTGTTGATTTTTGATTTTTTGCCGCCGTTTCGAATGACGTAAATTATCGGAAATTGATTGGGAGTTTTTGAAAAATGATTTAATTCGGAACTACATTGTGTTCAATCGAAGGACGATTTTTTCATGATTTTTAATTTGTTAACGTAATTATTTTTAAATAGGCGTTTTAATTTTTCGGCGTCGAGGTTTTTCCTTCGAATTAAACCTTTTTTAACCTTTATGGATGATTTCGAATTGTTTCGGAAATAGCCAATGAGTGAATTGATTGCTGAAGACAAGTCTTTTTTTTTAACAATTTAATTTATTCATTTAGTTTTTCGGCGCCGATTTTTTTTGATACTAGGTTACTTTTTTTAAATTGAGAATTAATTCGAAAATGATCGGCGATTGATTTGATTGGGAATTGTCGCGAGGTCTCGAGTTTAAAGGTCTTTTTTTGGAAATTTATTCCCGTCGTAGGCCGTTTAATTTGTCTTTTTTTATTCCAACAGACTTTTTCTTTATTGAAAATTAATTCGAAAATGACGAGTTTTAATTGGCTTCGTCACGAAGATTCGATAGGTCGTTTTTTCAAAATTTAATTCATTTCCATAGGCCGTTTAATTTTTTTACAGTCAATGTGAATATTTTTCGTCCTTTTTGATGACTTCACTTAAGTAATTTTAGCTGCGTCAGGCGTCTTAATTTTTTGGCGCCTTGGTTTCCATTTATTTTTCGACGTTGACCTTTGTGACTTCGATTTTTCTAAATCTTTTGTATGTGGTAAAAGGGCAAAAGAGCGATGTTTCGAAGGTCGAATAACGCGACCTTTGATGAATTCATTTGCCTGAAAATTTAATTTAATAGGCGTCGTGAAGATTTTTTTTTGATATTTTTGACCTCTTGGGTTGGATGAATTTGGATTTTTAAAATTTTTTTTGATGAATTATTTTCATATTTTTTGTGATTTTGATATTTTTATAAATTTTTAAATATTTTCAACTTTCAGTTTTACTTTGATTTTTGTTATTTTTAAATCAAATTGAGTTCATTTCTTCATTTTTATTTTCGCAAATAATTGCGTTAATTTTTTTTTGTTTAAAAATTATTTAAGTATAGAAATTTTTATTTTTTTTGAATTTTCATATTATGCATTTCTTGAAATTTTTGTTATTCGTGAAAAATCCATGATTCATGGTGATTCACTGACCCTAGCCCACTCCTCTTTTTTTTTTAGGTATTCGATTATTTAATTACTTTTGTATCCTTGGGTAGTCAGGTAGTCAGTGGATTTTTAAACGTGAATAATTTTGTAAATATTTGCTTTTTTTTAATTTTTGGAATTATTATTGAATTTTTACTAAGGTTCAACAATGACACGTGTCTGATTTTTTTCCATTTTTTCGGGTCAAAAAAATACGCCAAAAATGTGCCAAAAAAACCTTTAAACTTTTTTGGTCCTCTTAACAAAAAATTGTTGTGTCTCCTTTTGTCAAATATTTTCATGTTGGAATTTTTAATATTGATCTTTTCATCGATGTCGTCGGCTAGACGAACTATCGTAGATTAATCACTCATTTAGACTATATGCGAGCTTCGGCAAATATGTATTTTGATTTTGGACACGTATCGTTGCCCATTTACTTTACACTCGCTACTCATTATTAAGTACTGAAAAAAACAACGAAAATAAACGTTTGATAAATATCGAAAAACGTGCTCAGTACGTCGAAGTCTTCGATACGGCGTCGTGGACTCGAGTACACAATCGTATAGCCATATTTCACGTGTCATTTTGTCATCAGATAAACGAATTGACGGAGGTACGCGTTTCCAGCGGCTCTCCAGCACGGTACCGGGTACCTTAATGGATATAGACGTGCCCGAAGGCGTATTCCCAATCGGAAGTACACATATCGATATTTGACGAAAATAAAAAATAAACAAGCGTTCGTGCGAATGACTTGTTGGCTTGCGATTCCGATAAATCGTAGCCTAATATGGTCGCTATGGGTCATTTAATGATTCATCGAGTACGTACACGGTGAATTGCACCAATTGAAAGGTAGGATTCCTTATGTGGTTGAGGAATTATCGATGAAGAGATAGGATAGGGGATTTCTTGGTATTCGGTGGAAAGTGATTTGATTGATGCGAGAAAAGTGAAATTGTAAATGCATTTGCACGGATTGTAGCGGACAGAGACGGATTTAAGGTTTTACCGCCTGTGAGCGGAAATGTAAATAGCACTTTTCAAATGAGTATCCCCCTACCCCCAATTGATTTTGATGAAAAAATTCATCGAGAAGTTGGCATTGAGCTTCGATACTTTTTTTGGCATAATTACCATGTAATTATATTTTTGTAATGTTTTGATTTATAATTTTCAATTTTTTGAGGTACAATTTTTATTTTTTTTATCCTTCAAAATTTTTTTAATTGTACTTCTTAATTTTTTGATTTTTTTTTGATTTTTTGAAGAATAATTTACAATTTTTATATTTTTTAATTCTTCAAAATTTGTTTTAAATTGTAGTTTTTTTAATTTTTCGATTTTTTCAAAATTTTTTAAAGTACAATTTTCAATTTTTGGATTTCTTTGCTCTTCAAGATTTGTTTTATTTGCACTTTTTTTGATTTTTTAATTTTTTTTACAATTTTTGAGGTACAATTTTCAATTTTTAGATTTTTTTGTTCTTTAAAATTTGTTTTAATTGTACTTTTATTTTGATAATTGGATTTTTTCAAAATTTTTGGAGGTACAATTTTTAATTTATAGATCCTTTGTTTTTCAAAATTATTTCAATTGAATTTTTTTCAATTTTCTGAGGTACAATTTTCAATTTTTTGATTTTTTTGAGGTTAATTTTTTGAATTTTTTGTTCTTCAAGATTGTTTTATTTGCACTTTTTTTGATTTTTTGATATTTTTTAAAAATTTTTGTGGCACAATTTTCAATTCAGAAATTTTTTTCCCTCAGAATATTTTCAATCGCAATTTTTTACAATTTTTGAGGAACACTTTCCAATTTTTAGATTTTTTTTGTTCTTTAAAATTTGTTTTAATTGTACTTTTATTTTGATATTTGGATTTTTTCAAAATTTTTCGAGGTACAATTTTTAGTTTTTAGATCTTTTGTTCTTCAAAATTTTTTCAATTGCACTTTTTTAAATTTTTTGAGGTACAATTTTCAATTTTTTGGTTTGTTTTGCCGCTTCCCAAATTTTTCCGCCTGGAACTATAGCCCCCCTTTCCCCCTATGAATACGTGCCTGGTAGTGGAGAAATTTTTTAAAAATCTTGAAAATTTATTTTTAACAAATTGGACGTGTACATATGAATGAAACAAAAAATCATGTTTGCCTTACTCCACAGTTCATCAATTAGCCCCCCTCTCTTTACATTCTATCCAATTGAGATCTCTTTCCTGACCATATCTTCAATCGTCTTACCCCGCGACACGACGATTTCCCTCTACCACCGTAATCTTTTCTTCGACAAACAACCACCTTAATTCCAATTCCAGTACTTTTAGCTTTTTGGGTCGTAAACTACTTCAGCGTTGCAATTCTCGCTGAAATACTCGCAGAATTAAAAATCGAACCATATTTCGTCTTCAATTACTTATTCTCTTACACATCAGCTTGCGACTTCCGCACGTAATACGTTTTGATCGCGGTATCAGCTTGCACAATATGCAAATATTCGCGTACATCTACACCGCTTTGACGAAGCTCTTTTTAACGCGGAGAAATCCTTTTACGCGCTGGAGAAAGGCACCTTACTTGTTCGCGAATCGATTCGAGGCGACGTCAATTTAACAGCACCTTACGCGTATGCAAATACACGAAACTGCGATAAGGAGGAAATAGAGGTGGAGAGGCGGGCCGAGAGGGTATGAAGTACACGTGCATTACAGACAATATAACATACTCAGCTCGACGGATGGTTCTGGTGTTACTCGCGAGTTGAAAAATAAACTCGAAATGCACCTGTCTGTCGTTAATTCGCGCCGAGGTGCATTTGATTCATGAATGAACCAAGATAAAAAAATCGGTTCAGCACTCGAGACAAAATCGATAAGATCAACTCGTTATCGAAGCCGGAGAAACGCCGCGCGGCGAGAAGTGCTCTCGGCTTCGAGTACGTACTTGGCATAGCTGCATAATCTCGCGCAAATATGCAGCCGAAATGGTAAAAAATCCAAATGCCGGAAAAATCGCTAATTATTGCGATTTTACTATCGCTGGAGGCATTTAGAGCTGCGTATTTATATTATCGTTTGATGTATAGGTTGATACGGTGCCAAATTCTTAACGACCTTATCAATTTTTCTTGCCTTATTAACGATTCCAAAACCATGAAATTCCATAAAAATATCCGTACGTGCGAGCATCGTTCGTCGTTAAAACTCGTGTACGAATTCGCCCCGTATTTACGAAGAATTCGTTGCGAGGGGGGGTGAGGCACCTTGAAACCATAAGTCGAACTTTAACGATGAGGGTTATTTTTAAGGACTATCGGTCATGTCGCGGTACCGGTTTTGGAGGCTTGCAACTCGTTCGGTCGCCGTGAAATTTTTTTACGATTTAAAAGTTTTCACGTGGTACGCGTTCAATTTCACGCCGGACCGGATTATAACTCGAGTCCGAAAATACAATTATGCTCGTACGAGCTCGTATATTGTATTTGCTCGCGTATAATGCATCTTAGCAAGTTTCGCATTTCCCTAAGAGCATTATTTCGGGAATATTTCGTCACATAGGCGGCATAATTTAGTAAATTCCCTCGACGACGGGCTTAGTCGTATAAATCAGCCGGTCTTGTGCACCGGCTTCGTTGCTATGATATTTATACAGTCGTCTTAGCCTCCGATACGTGTTATTACCGGGTTTTAAAAATAGAGTGATCTATGGCGCAGACCGTATGGGCAGTCGCGCTTTACCCATAGCCTTGACCGATAATTCGACCGAATGCGGCGAAACACCGCTAAACGTTGCGAACAAACGTATTGTCTTCGTGTATCCGTATCACACCGAAAGCCATGTGGATTCGATTTATCGTCTGTATCGTTACTCCGGCACTCCGTATAGATGTCCGGGTGTATGCACAATCGCATAAATCACATGTCACGTGCTTCCTTTTATAGAAACCAGAATTTACATATTCGCCGGAAAAAAAACCCGCCTGTTGAACGTAGCCCGAGAGGATTTGGTAAAATTGGGAAAAAATTCGACAGTGTTTCTTCACAAAGAGTATTTCCAAGGAGAACCTTTCGACGAACGTGTTTAAAATTACCTCGTGTAATTCTACGTACTACTCGAAGTTCAATTTTTACAGCCACATTTTCGCACTGAAAATCCAGTATTGAGGAATCTCGGAAATTTAAGTAGATTCGAGAAAAAAACTCGAATAAAAAAGACTCAAAAATTCATTACAGAGATAATTCGTTTGAGGAATTTTTTCGACAAATTACCCCTTTGCTTTATTTTGCGTAAAATACATATAAACGAAGGATCTTTCGACAAATGAGCATGTAGTGCAAATTACGAAAAAAATCTCGAAACAAAAATACACCTAACTTATTTTAAACTATTTCCATATCGACAATTTTTCCGTCAAAGTAACCTCAAGCCCAAAAAATTACCCAAATTAAAAATTTTTTGACAAAAAAATAAATCTGTTGTAACCAAACAAAGGTCTCGAAACCAAAAATGAGCCCAAGTTATTTTCAACCACTTTTTTCTCGCATTTTTTGCCGCAAATCTCCCCCTTCCCCTTATAAATAATTTTCCAACATATGCATCGTAAAATTTCCACAATTTTCTGCGTTCAATTAGCCCGAATTCCACAAAATGATATAGGCCTATTCATTAATTTTTCCAATTGACTTTTAACCTGTAAAATACTCGTAAATAAAAATTCTTGAGGAAAATGTCCATCTTCAACTATATTTTCAACCACGCCATTTGAAGGAATTTTTTGATCACAAATACGTATTGTAAAATTTGTTTACAAAATGACAAGACTGATTTAAATACATCACCCCCTCTCTTCTTTAATCAATTTCAGGGATTTTTTTCAATTTTTAAAGGAGGCATTCAAAATGTGCTGTTCATTATTATAATCATTCTATTGAAAAATTAAATTAATTAATTGAAATGGAGAAAAATAGTTTTCAATTTTACAAAAACATTATATCTAAATAAAAATGAAAAAATAAATAGAGATATATTTATTGACATAATTATTTTACGTTAATAAATACATTTTTATGGAATTTATTTTAGATTTTTATGTAAACGTAATTTTTTTAAATATTGAAAACATTTTTTTTAAATTTTGATTTATTCTATTTTATTTTTTAACAGAATGATTATTATAATGAAATGAAATTTTTGAACGCCTTTTACTTCGTTAAAAATCAAAAAAAAGTATCGAAGTTGATGCTTTATTGCAAAATTTACGATTTTCGCTGTCAAGATACATAAATTGCAGCAGCAAAGCGAAATTTGGTTGAAAATTGAATTAAAAAAAACAACTTATTGTCAAATTGAATTGTTAATATTAAAATTTAATATTTGGTATTCAAATAGTCAAATAATATTAATATATAAGGTAAAGTTTATTTAAAATAAAAACTTATTTTTATTTTGAATAAAATATGGAAAGTGGAGGGTTTATAAATAGCATGAAATTCGCGAAAGGGTAAAGAACTACTCCAAAATGGCTTGGAAACGATATTTAAATACTTGGTTGCATTTTTTTTAGGAAACGGGGCGAGAGGGGAGTCCGACCATTTAATTTCCACTTTTTGCCAATATCGCTGGTAATTTGTATTAAAATTTGGGTAGTTTTTTGAAAATCATTGGGTTAGTTCTATGCTTTCGCCAAGTTCCCTTTCCCCTCCTCCTAAAATTACGAGGAAAACATGGAAAAAATAATAGAAAAATTGAGAAAAAAAATCACTATTAATTGCGTAAGATGAAATAGATGGTTGCTAACTTGCATCAGAACCTTAATTTCGTTCTATAGAAATTCCTCGTCAAAGTTTTTGGAAAAATTGAAATCGCAAAATTTTATCCGTTTAATCGTAGTTTCTTTTAATGATGCGTGGGGGGGGGGGTTACATGATAATTGATAATCCTTTTTTCTTTGATATATTGGAATTTTTTTTGTAAAATATCGATCTAAAAAATTTTTAAGGCGACCAAAAATAACGACTGACGTAATTATCATTTCTTAGTCTTTATATCTCGTTTCTGTCTTTCCTCAATGCGGATCCATCGAACTAATATGATCGTGGTATATTTCTGAGCATCTTTGTTGGTAACACGAGCAGACCGATGAAGGGAAGGCGTAGTCTTGGCGTAGTCTTCATGGCATCTGTTGGAATTGAGAATGACAGGACTTCCTTTTAATTGCAACATGTTCTAATTAGTTTTCTTTTTTTAATGTTCTTTCGCCAATAAAATTTTTCGGTTTTTGAGTGTTACTAATAGAATGGAAAGGGGCCTGGGATGAGGTTTCTTCGGTTGAAAGCTACTGTATTATACTGGAACTTTGGTTAGTCTCCTGACTCTTGTGAACAAACTGAGTCGTAGTTGAGAAGGGAAAGGGGGCAATTTTCTCTCGATTTTCTTGAAAGGACACTGAAATTTTCCAAATTATTTATCAATGTTGGCAATTTTCCCCTCTTTTGTTTGGTTGATAAGACGTATCATGGACAATTCGAGGAGAGGGGACACAACCGCGGTACATGTTTTCACTCTCGATGGCTCCGTGTACAAATGATTTGCGTAACAGCGCTATTGGAGTAAATTCTGTATTCCTGTGTCTCGTCGCAGTGTTACCAACATTCTACATAGTTCCACGTCCACGTTACCCCGACGTTAATTACGTTCACAAGAGGGGGAAAACCCGAAGAGGATTTTAATTACGATTTTATTTAGGTTGAATCGTTTCAATTAGCGTTGTCGCTGCGACGTCTGGCTAGAAATATTTCTCGCTGCATCTGGCACATATGGTTGAATTTAGAACACGTATCTGTTGATTGGGTATCGCGATGATGTTACAAGTGAAGGAACCCTAATACAATGCGTTTCCGGGGGCCTCAAATATTACAACGAAAAACGACGCGACAGAGATTCGAATTTCTGCTGGTTGCTCGAAGACCTTGGGAATTTTCGTGTTCCTAGCATGTGTCGTAAATCAGTCGTAGGTTGTTCTTTTTTTTTGGCCGAGAGATTAAACTTCTTTTTTTTTTACGACGGAACTCGTCTATGTTATCTTTTCGCCGATTGTTGATACAAATTGAAATTTTCGCATTGATTTATCGCCGCTTGTAATCGTATATTGCTCGTTCGAATTGTATCTTTATTTTATCGATTATTCGTTTAAATGCGTTTAAACATTAAACAGCACACGATCGATTTAACGATCGTTACGGAGTTTTTTTATTTCAGTTTTTTTTCGCCTTTCGTCTTTGTTTTCATTATGGAGTCTTTTTGATTAACGTATTTATCGAATATTTACACGAATAATAAATTCAACGTGCTATTAATCTTAACGCGACAGTGGCCGTTTTTCAAACGTTTCTACGCTGGCGCATTAAAAAGTACATTGTAATCAAAAGCAATGCCTTTATCGATGCTACTGAAAAACTGGTTCTTCGAGGTTTTCAACCAAGATACTCCGATTACGTAATACCCACCCAATGTATTTTTATCATAAAAGGATAATTTATAGTTAGCGATTTATTTTTTATTTTTGGTAAACATCAAGTGGGTGGATGAATTCGTATGTAAATGTACGAGCTACCTCGAAGGCAACCTAAATCTCGAATATTTTGGCGGTTTGATTTTTATCCCGTTACGGCCTTGATGTTGCTAACGTTTTGGTGTTTTTAGCGCATTAGGGCGATTTTCTAAGCGCTTTTGCACGATTGGCGAATTCATTACGAGGGGAGGTGGGCGTAAGTGGAGACAGAGCGGCGAATTCGACAAGGCGTTATGGCTGGTTCAAATTGGATGCGGACAATGTATTCGAATCTAGATTTTTCGAATCGTTTAGGTCAATTATTGGCATTGTTAAAATGGCAGATAAAGATACGACCACATCTGAATTTTATAATCCATCGGAAATCATCGATTTATGGTAGTTTTCATTTCATTTCCTATTGTTTTTTCAAAACGAGCCAATTATTGTTACCTGTTGAATATTTAATTCACCAAAAATCAATTCTAATTTTATATTTTCATAAAATGAAAGGGGGTAAAGTGAGGGGGGGGAGGAGTTGAGTTTAAATGTTGAAATTTTGATATTTTTTAATTTCCATTTTTATTATTTTGAACAAATTAATTCACTAAAAATCAATTCTTAATTTCTATATTTTCACAAAATGTGAAAGGGTGATTGAGAGATGGGAAAATGGTTGAATTGAAATGTTAAAATTTTGTGTTTTTTAACATTTTTCGATTTTATTATTTTATGTAAATTAATTCACCTAAAATCAATTTTTAGTTTTATATTTCCATGAAATGACAAAGTGTGAGGGAGAGGAGGGGGTGATTGAGATGCAGTGTTAAAATTCTGGTATTTTTTAAATTTTAAGGATTTTATTATTTTATGTAAATTAATTCAATTTTTAGTTTTATATTTCCACGAAATGACAAAGTGTGAGGGAGGGGAGGGGGTGATTGAGATGCAGTGTTAAAATTCCGGTATTTTTTAAATTTTAAAGATTTTATGGAAATTAATTCGCCAAAAATCAATTTCTAATTTTATATTTTCATGAAATGAGGAATGGTGAGAAGTGGGGGGAGGGAGTGATTCAGGGGGAGCGCTGAAATTCTGGTATTTTATAAATTTTGAAGAATTTATCACTGTAAGGGCGTGGAATACATATTAATTCGCTAAAAACCATTTCAAATCTTACGTTTCCGTGGAAGACAAATGTCGGGGAGAGAGGGTAGGGGGATGAGAGAGGAAAAAAACAATTAATTTTTTCTAATTAAAAATTTTTGCGTTATTATTTTCAGTAATTATCAGAGTCAAACTGCAAAGAGGACATTTTTTTAGGAGATAAAATTTTCTGTGTAATAAATTTTTTGGTGAGTCCCCCCCTCTATTTTTTATGACAAATTAAAAAAATTACGCAAACGCTTTTATGGCAAAAAAACACCAAAAGTTACGGTATAAAATTAAAAATGGCGTCTTAGATCAAGATTTTATAGCGAATTTGTGACATCATCAATATATATATATTTTTAAGAACTCGAGGTGCGAGCGGAAATTGATTAAATTTATAGGAAAACTGCTTTAACAAGGTTCCATGTCACTAGACGACCTCTACAGATGATTAGCAACAATGTCTAGAATACTTGGAGATGGAACTGATGACGTCATCAACAATTAGATGATTTTTAGGAGGCTAGGGGGCTGAGGGAAAAATAGAACCGGAATTAATTTGTGGAAAATTTGCTCTAACGAAGTTTCCATATAAATATAGACACTTTGGTATGTATTTTTTTCCATAATTCGTTAAGGATTTCTGACGTCATCCATTTTGATTTAAATGGATCAACGATGATGACGTCACGACTTCGACTTTATAGAGAATCAGCGACGGTACCGATGATTATAGCGGATTATTAAGGATTTGAGGGGGAAGTGTAACTTGAGTAAATTCCTCGGTGAACAGTTCTGATAAGGTTTTCAAAGTGAATCGATGACGTCAGCATATAATCAGCTATAATTTCTTGATGGCTTGGACGCAAAACTTAAATAAATTTGATTAATGACGTCACGTGAGTGAAAGATACTTTATCCAAATGAAAAAAGTGGCTGAAAAATGCCGAATAAAAATTTTTCATATCAATAATTGAGCAAAGTCAAGTTTACGGTGTCAGATCCGAGCTTAAAATGGGTTGATGACGTCTTGAGTTAGTTTTTATTGGGAATTAATGACGTGAATTATGTCAGAAAATATTCTCAAGCGTTCGAGTTTAGGATGAGGTTTTTTTATTTTGTTTTGTTAATGTTTTCATGATTAAATAAATTGTCCTAAATTATATTTTTTGAAAATTTTCACGTTTTTATGATTTTTTTGCGTGTATTTTTTTGATAATTTTTTCAATATTTTTTTAGTTATTTTTAATTACTCTACGAACATTTTTCATTCATTCAGGGCCATTTTATTGCCAGTTTGTGATGAAATTTGAATGATGGAATTCATTTGGCAGTGTTGCCAATACAAATCATATTTCAAAATGTTTGCTGCGCTTTTCTTGCGTGGTGTCGTCAGAAGTATTTTTATATTTCCCCAAAATCTAATACCACAAATTCCGCGTAATTAATTAATACGTATTTGTATGCACTTACTCTCCCTGGAGGATTTTAATTTTTCGTCGATGAAAACGGCGATTGTATAAATATCGACGCATCGTCAGCGTCTTAATGGGGTTTCCACAATCGTTCGTTTAATCGAGACGATAAAAATGCAAACCGTGCTATACCACCACTCGATAAAAACCCCCGGATTACGTTTCAACAAGGTTAAAAAATTCTCCGACGTCGGAAGACCTCCGGTTACGAGCTACCGTTGCCAAAATAAATCGCATTTAGTATAAACCGTAATTATCCATGCTGGACCACGGAATCACGTCGATGGCTGACCGATCATCGAAACAAGGCGCCGAGCGCGGATTACTCTCGATTTTTTCTCGTTGGCTGAGCAGCTTCAGAAGATTCGATGATACAGCTCGATGGAAAGTGGTTCAGACGAGACGTCGGATAATGGATCGTAGCACGTGCTAGGTTACATCTTCATTATACGAGTATTCACGTCGATGGAAGACCTGCTCGAATCAACGACCAGTAATGAATTAGTAACCTTGTCTCGGTCGTTGTAAATATATGTAGCGGGCACGACGGCGCGAAGCTAAGTGTTTTATCGTCTCAGGATATCTACGTTCATTTTTACTCGTATCGTAGGTCCGCACGATGAATCGTGCGATATCGAAGCATTTTTGTATTCCGCACCTCGCGTATTTGTCGCGTGATTTATACGATTTACGCGAAATAATTCGCTGAGTGAGCGTGGTACGACGGAAATCGAGTAGCGGGTTTAATTTAACGCGTGCTTTGATACTGCGTCATCGTACGATGTGGGTTTTTTCGCTTTCTATGCATTGTCTGTCGACGTCGATGACGAGTTTCGTTGATATGTCGAATCGTCAGTAATCTCGAGTCGAAGTGGGGTGACCTGAAATTAAGTGACCTGATGAGTTTATGATTGGACCGAAAATTCGCCGAAAATTTACCACTTCGGTCATGAGCCGTTAATTTTTGACTATTTGATGCAATTTCTATCGGTTTTTATAATTTTTTTTTTTAGAAAATTCCTCGCACAAATTGACCATTTTTGTTAATATTGTTTTTTAAGTATTTTCGATTTTTTTTCAAAGTTTCCAATTTTTAAGTAGCTGATTTTGTCAATTTTTCGTAATTTTTTTGGGTGAATTTTTCATGCTTTAATTATAGAAAATTCGTAGGTCAAGTATTTTGAATATTCAATTATTTTTTCACGTGGCTCAAGGGTTTTTTGACTTTTTAAAAATTATTGTGTGCTTATTTAAAAAATCCCAAGAAAGGGAAAAAAAGAGAGGGCGGGTAAGCAAATTTTTCAAAAAATTTTGCGAATTTACTGGCTGGACTCTTTTTTAACACATCTTTACTCTTTGCAAAATTATTTAATCAAGTCTTATTTGGGAAAACTAATTTAATAACATGAAAAATTTACTGTATTTTTTTTGCATTTTTTTCCATTAAAGGCACGTTAATGGAAAAAATGCAAAAAAAGTACTTTGATTTTGAATAAAACTAATTTTTTAATGAAACCGGTATCTGCTTGATTAAAAGCAAAAAATCGATATTGTGGCAATTGAAAAAAAGCTCAATTTTTAGTCATAAATGAAACGTAGATAAAGTCGTTATGTCGTTTTTTTAAATCTCTTTTAGAGAATTTTATGAGCTTAATAATATTGAACGGAATCGTTGTTTTAACTGAACCAGTTTTCCCTTAATTACAAGCAAATCCCCCCTCCTTTCGTTTTCAACATAAAAAGTTTTCATTGAAAATCTGTGGTTAGTTTTTTCTCAAGTCCAAATTTATGAATTAGATTGAAATTTTGGTACATGAAGGTGTCTTATCGTAGTACACGATAATTATGAAGAAAAAGTACCCCCCCCTTCCATTTTAACGTTTTTAAAATAGTTTTTTTTTTTCAAGTTGTTACTTTTTTCTTAAAATTTTATATTTATTTTTTATAATTATTTTTTTTACGGCTGTCGATTCAAATCGATTAATCGATCGGTTTTTTAGAAAAATCGACTTCGGCAGGCGAATCGATTATTGATCAAGTCGATTTAATCGATTGAGTTCATTTTAGTTTTTATTTTCAACTTTCTGAGTCTCTTCAAGCATTTCTTAATAAATCAAAAAATGCAAATTGGAAATTATTTATTTTTTTACCCCATTAAAACTGAAAATAAAACTCAAGTTTTACCATATTTTCATCATTTTCTACCCAAATTTACCAGAATTTTAAATTGATTGTTGACTCGATCAATCGACTTGACATCGAGTCGAATGGATTTAATTAATTAAATCGCAGTTTGATCGAATTTCCCCGAATCGATTAATCGATTTTTTTCGTTTATTTTGTTTATTTGGACATGTTGTGTCGTTTTTTGATTCAACGATGAATCTTTTTCGACTTGAAATTTTGTTTCTGATGTAAAATTCATGTTAATCTTCGAAATGATAAAAATTAAAAAGTAGTTAATTTATGCATACAGCAATTAAACGGATGAAATTTTGTGATTTTGTTTCTTTCGAAAGTACAAAAGTGAAATTTTTCTATTCATAATTCTGATCAGTCCCCCCTCCCCCTTGATTACAAATCCGAGAAAGGACCTCAAGAGTAGTTCAAATCTGAAATATTTTTCTCACAAAAACCAGTAAAAAAACATTCGTGAGCATGATTCACGAGTAAAAGGTATTGAATTTCAGATATGTACCAAATTTTCCCTTTCACCCCCCCCCTCCCGCATTTAGCGCATTTCCTGCAATCTCAACTCGACCAATACTCGTAATCTCCGATTTTATCGCTCCAAAAGCACTTCTCTGCGATGAAATTTTCCACACCCGCGTTGGTTAGCCGCCGCGTAGGTGTAAGTACCGCAATGAGTAACACCCCCCTCGGAACCCTATCGCCGTCTTATTTACATTGTAATGCAACAGCCCAACGAAGCCCGCAGAGTGGTAATCATAATTTCAGCGATTCGAGAAATAATATCGCGATAATGAGGTCTTGATACAGGAATAGAACTGGCGAACATGTGCCAACTACAGTCGTTGAATTTTGAGCCAAATAATTTCGGCGTTTTCTTAGTAAACGAGACGGTACTCGGCGTACGCACGCAGATGTAGAGTTGCCCGCGCCCCTTCTCCGGTTCGTAATTACTCGTATGGAGAAAATTGGCGGCGTCGAGCGACTAGGTCAAAGTATTTTAGAATGGTTGTCCAGGAATGCGAAGAATTTTCGCGTTAAACGAGAAGGTTGGCTGAGGGGGGAGTTTTCGTGCGAAGTACATAGAATTTTTTTTTATTTGAGGAATATTACGAGTGAAGAGATATTATTCTCGTAAATTTTCTTAAGATTAACGAAAACAATTAAGAACTCCACCTTTCATTTTCGTTTAATTCTTATGTGAAGAAAATTCGCCAAAAACTCGAAACGACGAACTCCCAGAGACGTCGAAATTGTAACGAAATTAAATGAAGCTGAAAAAAAATTGCCATCGCAGAGAACACACCGACGAATGGATGAAGTTAGCGCGGAAATGGATTTTGTATACGAGCATAATTGGAACGTGAATTGTTTATTTGATTTTTTGCTTTACTTGGCTAAATCGCGTTAACTGCGATATTGCTGCTCGAAGCGTATCTTAGCAGTTTACCAAAAAAAAAAAAAAAGGAAAACGATATCTTAATTTCGTATATATTTACTACCTCGCTCCATCGCCTTATTTCCTATCCGGTAAAAGGAAATATTCCAAGGTATCGCGACCTGGCGAGGAGAGCATAAAAGATAGTTTTTTCTCGTTCTGTAAATTTGCGCGTATATATTCGATTCTGTATAACGAAGTATATAAGGAGCACTAATGGGGCTCGTGTTCGTTGCTGAAAGTGGTTGTCTTTCGTACAAATATTGAATTAAACATCGATCATTCGTTATCTGGCGAACGTCGCAGGATGAAGTTTTTGTGTAAATAGACGCGATGAGATTTCGATACCGTCTCGTAAACCGTTTAGACGACCGTGCATAGGTCACCGAGAAATTACCTAAAAGCGGATAATTCAACTCACGTATCGTTGATTGATCTCGTCGTGTAGGTTTCATTTGTCGTATCGCACTTTAAAGACCCGAAGCGAAAATTTTTCTCGGGGTTATTACCGTCGATGTGGTATTATCGAATGTAGCGCGAAAACCAACCAAGGTATTTGACCATCGATGGAATCGTGAATTTTGTTGTTTTTCAGCGGAATTTTTTTACGGTTGGGAAGTATTCAGGGGTGAAGGGTATGAGGTAGATTACACGATAAATTGGGAAATGATGCAGTTTTGAAGTTGAAAAGATACTTGGCTGATTCATTCGCTGATGATTTCTTTTCAATCAAAAAAACAAATTAGATATTGATAGAATTGACATAAATTGAAAGTTCTTTCAAGTCGAGTTACTCGCCATAAATTTAAAATTTTAAAAAGTAGTTTTCTGAATTTTTGATATAATAATTTTCAAATCGTATTTTTGTCCGGACCTTGTTCTGAAGTCATCAGGTTTTTGCCACGAAAAATTTTTCAATACCTGATTTAAAATTTGCAAAAATTCAAAAATTGTTGATTTTATTTAAAAATTTACAAACAGGGAAAATGCAAGGAATTCCTCGTTTTGTGATAATTTCCACGACATGTTATCTGTAGTTCTCGATTCGTAAGCGTGTATTATCGTCGAGTTATATTGTAGGAATTTTTTACCTTTATCAACGGGTTGTTGAGGAATCAGCAAAAATTGTCAAGAGAGGATGTATGAAATATGGGAAAATTATACCTGGGGATTTCATTATTATTTACATTTTATATTCGCGAATTGTTGAATTGAGAATATATTTTCTCAAATAAATATTTATAAATCACACAAGGATATTTAAATTTTTGTTGCTATAATCTTATTTCAGATATCAATATGATTATAAAATTATAATCGAAAATATTAACAAATATTCATATTAAAGGTATCGATATATCGACTCAAAAATACCGATGTATCCGTCATTGAAATGTTGATATTTCGATGGTGGGAAATATCGATTTTTCGTCAATGAAAAATTTTTACGGGTCGATTGTCTGGTCCAAAATGTCGACACATCAATTATCATGACCGTTAATCATATTATTTTTGTTTGTCCTAAATTCACCTTTTGGCGTAATTTTTTCAAAATTAACAATAATGATCTTTTTTCAACAAATTTTCACTTAAATCTTATTAATTTTATATATAATATTAACTTTGATAATCTAATTTAATTTTTAAATAACAATTTGCAATTTAAAAAAAAAAATATTTTAAGTCACCTTATTTTATATAACCTTGTGACGTTAAATATTAAATAAAAAAAATATATCAATTCATCAATTACTGAACAAATCAGTGTATCGACTTTTTCAATCATCAAAAATATTAGCATATTAATGATCGAAAATGTCAAAACATCGATTATCGAAAACATCGATTATCGAAAATATCGATGTATCAAATGTCAATTAATTTTTAAATAACAATTTGCAATTTAAAAAAAAAATTTAAGTCACTTTATGTTATATAACCTTGTGACAATAAATATCAAATAAAAAAAAATAAAAAAAAATCGATACATTGATTTATCAATCATCGAAAATATTGACATACCGATGGTCGAAAATGTCAACATATCGATTATTGGAAATATCGATATATCAATTACTAAAAAAAGTAGATACATCGAAATCAATCATCGAAAATATTGGCATATCGATAATCGAAAATGTCAACACATCGATTACTGAAAATATCGATGGTCGAAAATGTCAGCATATCAATTATTGAAAATATCGATTTATTATTTACCAAAAAATTCGATATATCGAAATCAATCATCGAAAATATTGGCATATCGATAATCGAAAATGTCTACACATCGATTACTGAAAATATCGATAGATCATTTACCAAAAAAAGTCGATATATCGGTTAATCAATTGTCGAAAATATTGACATATCGATGATCGAAAATGTCAAAACATCGATTATCAAAAATATCGATATATCAAATGTCAAAAAATCGATATATCGATTTATTAATCATCAAAAATATTGACATATTGATAATCGAAAATGTCAAAACATCGATTATCGAAAATATCGATGTATCAAATGTCAAAAATCGATATATCGATTTATCAATTATCGAAAATATTGACATATCGATGGTCGAAAATGTCAACATATCGATTATTGAAAATATCGATATATTAATTACTAAAAAAAGTAGATATATCGAAATCAATCATCGAAAATATTGGCATATCGATAATCGAAAATGTCAACACATCGATTACTGAAAATATCGATGGTCGAAAATGTCAACATATCGATTATTGAAAATATCGATATATTAATTACTAAAAAAAGTAGATATATCGAAATCAATCATCGGAAATATTGGCATATCGATGGTCGAAAATGTCAACACATCGATTACTGAAAATATCGATATATCATTTACCAAAAAAAGTCGATATATCGAAATCAATCATCAAAAATATTAACATACATCGATATACGTTCGGATAACCAACCAATTGTGCCTTTTTTCACTTCCTTGCTCCTTGTTCTTCTCAACTCGTGCTTTGTTTAGCGGCGAACGAAAGCTGCTCTTGGGCAGTGATTGTTTTTGGAAAAATCGAAATTGCAAAATCCGCTAAAACCAATGGAAATTCAGAAGTTTCGCAGTGTTTCTTATACCTTCCTTAATTAAATAAAATATCGTATTACACTGATAAATGTAGAAAAGATAGTTATTCTAGTTCGAAGACAAATCTTTCGATACTCGCGGTAACTTTAATTTCCTGTTTACGGTAAATCCTCTGTTGGGTGAAAAATTGACAAGAGCCTCGAATAGCGGATCCGAATAAAATGTAAATTCTTCGCGACAAGCTTGGTTATCGTAATATCGGCTCGAGATAACAAGACGAGTATTGGCCGGCCGATCCTAAATCGGCGTATAATACTCGTACGCGCTGCCCAAATCAAGAATTATTACGGCCGAAATATAACGAAGAGATTTATAAGGCGCGGAAATATTACACGAGGAATACGCGAGCTTTAAAAATCTTGTCCGAAAATTGCCAAACGTACGAGCGGTATTTCATATTTTTCATATTTCTCGTGTTGGCGCGGCCTCGATACGTTTATCGACTCGTCGACACGATTTTAATATAAATGTAACGAAGATTTTTCGCCGTACCTACGTTGTCGATTATTACGCGGCGTTCGTGTAAAAGTAGAATACAATTTATTAAAATTACTCGCCGACTCGTATAATGATCGTTGGTCGGGTGAGAGATTTTGGATAATTTCCAAATGCAGGGTGAACAGACCCGATGTTTTGTTTACATTTCGCGTTCGCCATTTAGTAATTACGAGTATTTCTCAACTTTGTAGTCATCGTCGTGATTGAAACTTTAAACAGATGTTGATCGGTATTCGTCTCGATGGTTTAACCGCGCGATTGTAATTTTTTATTAGTCTATGTTCGTAGGACTTCTGAATGCTTTCCAAAGCCGATGCAAAAAGTGAAATTTTTCGCGCGAATTGAACGAGTGGGATGTAAAATCTTACGCGGATGCAATGACAGTGGTTGGATCTCATGCGATGGTATCCGTCCAAAAATACTGTTATTTTGGCAATCGAGGTTCGCAGGGGGTGGATTTTATTAAAGATGCGTCTCAATTTAGAGTCTTCTTATGTTTTGCAATAAAAATTACATCTTGTAGCACTTTGAAATTAATGCGGTGCCCTTCTCCCTTCGACGTCTATTTTTATCGAGTGAATTAAACGATACATATGTATTCGATAATATTACAACATAACTCGGCCCTTCTATCATTTAAAATTATCCTAAACGTGATGAAAACTTCGGAAAAACTTTATCAGCTTATAATGATACAGAATACAAACTAGAGAAAAAATCAAAAAAAAACTTTCGAAACTTTTGATAACTAGGTTCTTTTAATTTTACCAACTGTTACCTTTTAAATGGTTTTACGAACTCGTAAGCTTTTTGTTTTCAAACTTTTTTTATTATCGTGTTAAACATGTCACAAGTCGTGGGAGATTCAATTTCACGGCGTGAATCATGCATCGGTGATCGATAAGTGATTTTATTAACGATTTTATTTTTTTTTGTGAGAAATAACTAAGCGACATGGAGTCGATAAAGGGAGCATGCATATTGGATCAGAATGGCAAGAGAATAAATCGTAGTTGGTTCAATTTTGTCATTGACAGGGAAATCAAAATTTCGGCATTTAAGAATCAAACAGCGAGATTTCATTGTAAAAGTACCAAAAACTTATATCCATCTTCCCCTTCTCTTTCACTAAGCACGAAATTGTCAAAATATTAAAATTGTTCAATATTTGCTCAAAATTTCCTAAAACCTTTCAAGATGTGTACAAAAATTGCCAAAAAAAATGTTAATATTGTTTAAAATTTAACGAATTGTGAAAAATCGTCAAAATGTTGTTAAAAAAGTTTAGCATTAATTAAAATTACTTTAAAATTGTGTAAAATTGTTAAAGTTGTCAAAAACCGCTTAACAACAGTTAGAACGTTTCTGAAACAGTTTAAAATTGATCAAAATTTGTTTAAAACTGTATAAAATTGCATAAACGTTAAACAAAAAAAGTAAAAAAAAGTAAGTAAGTACAGTCAAGGTGTTGCTAAAATAGTTTTAAATTGATCAAAATGTGTTTAAAACTGCTTAAAATTGCTTTAAATTGTCAAAAATTTGTTAAAATAGTTTAAAATTGCTCAATATTCACTTAAATCTTATTAATTTTATATATAATATTAACTTTGATAATCTAATTTAATTTTTAAATAATTTACATTTAAAAAATATATCTATTTTAAGTCACTTTATGTTATACATATAACCTTGTTACGTTAAATACCAAATAAAAAAAAAAAAAAAAAAAAATGAAAATTTTTCCAAAACCCTCTCGTTTTTTAGTAAAAATTTAAAAACTACAATTTTCTCATGTATTACAATTAATAGTATCCCATTTTCAATATTTCGTTGCAGCGCGCTCTATGTATCGTTTCATTGCCAATGGCTCAGTAATAAACTCATAATAAGATTTTTCCTCAGTTCTTATTCTTACCCACTCATCAAACCTCTTTCTGGTTTCTAAAATTTTAAATAATTTTTTTCACATTTCCAGAAGTGGTAACACTGATTTCACACTCTTCGAGCTATGTGACTATTTCGATAACGATTATTTTTTCAATTTCTTGGAACAATTTATTGAAGGTGATTTGAGAATAGTGATGAAAGGCGGAGGGGAGGGAGGAGGATGGTTATAAACTTAAATCTGAAGCGTTCTTCATCTTCGCTTGAATACATTCGACTGTAAAAATTCCCGAAAAAGAAAACCAAAATTCCAAATTAACGCCGTATTTTTCACCAGCATGGAAAAATGAATCGAAAAAATTACCAAATTAAAGAATTTTCATTTCGATCAACCTCCGCAATCCGCGTACAACTACAAAGCTGTTACACGAATTACACAAACGTACAGTCACGGCGATGGTTAAAAACACAAGAGAAAACGTGACTGCGAATTTCTCGACCAGGTTGATTATTCATTCAAGCCATCGTACTGGACGAAGAGAGAAAAAAACCGCGAATTCCGCGTATGTAAAACGCGCCCTCGATGGAATCCAAGGTGTGCGAGTGGATTTCTCGAAATCCTACGGCTACTTTTACGGTTCAACGTACGTGAAAAGGCTTAAAACAAAAATTTCGCGTCGACCTGCTCCCATCAACTCGACCAATTGACCCGAAAAGGCGGGGTTCAAGGTTTCCAAAGGCTCTTTCGTAACGACGTGAAGTAATCGGTTTATAATTCCGATAAATATTCGCCATAAACGTAATGATCAATTACGCCCTTGACATTACTTTCCAAAGTTCCATCGATCCCGGACAAGTTCCAAAGATCCGCGTTCATGTGCGCATATATGCTGCGCATCTTGTATCACTGCAACCAGTTCATCGGCGGGATTCTTCGTTATTCGCGAATCGAGCCGGCATAGGGCATACTGTGGTACATTTTGGCATCACGATACGACTCTATTCCAGGCTTTCCAGCTAACACGAGACGGCTACGTTTTATAACCTCATTAATTTCTTCTACCTCATGAAGCATACGGCCTACATTAGAGCTCAATCACGCGTTATTCGTTTTCTTAATTAAACGTTGGTATTTGATTGTACGAAATAGATCTGTGTGTGTATGCGGTACTTGCAGCATAAACGAACTGTATATACGCGAACGTAACCATGGTCAGAGTAAGAGGTATCCATATTCGTGCTGCGGGCGTGTTAACAATTTGTTTCGTGATTATTTGAAGCTAGACGATGTTAAGATATCGAATTGTCATATCTTACGAAATAGCGTTTTAATGCTACGAAAATATAACTGGATTTTCGACACGGAGGTTAGAAGAGCAGGTCAATTGTTGCTGCATTTCGGAGTCGAGTTTACCGATAATTGATCCGTTTATTCTACTTGTTCTCTTTCTAAATTACATCGATTGGGATTTTTCAATTCGCGGTAACAATCGAAGCGCCGGAAAAGGTGAACCTAATATCACAGGTGAAATTAAAAAAAAAAAATGGCAGGATTGGATGATGGAGCCTGATACTTCAGGGGGGGAGGCAGGTACCTACCCACTACTGCCTTGGAATGCTCTATGGACATCTCAGAGGATGTCCTCACCAAATTGAAGTTTTCTGCGATATCTTGAAATCTTAAAAAGAGACACGTAGAAAAGTTCGTTATCAAAAATTCACTCTTCATAATTTCCTACAACTTTTCCCCGACATTTTTTTTAGCTCCGATCAAATATTTCAATAAATTACTAATAAAAATAGGTACTGAATTTTTCACGTCATAAGGGATTTAAAAAAATTTACGTCACTAAGCAGAATTTGTTTTGGAATAAGAGCACAAGGCCACGAGTATACTTGTACATTTTACAAAAATACTTTTTTATCACCACGAAATTAGGAATCACCTGAAAATTAAAATTCCAAAATGAATTTTTCTTCAAAAAAAAAAGAAATGACCTTTGATCTTTTCATTTTTGTGCAAATATTTTTTTTGAGAGGAAAATTTTGGTGCTTGTGTCTTCGTAGCGATCAAACAAAATTTACGTAGTCATTTTTTTTCATGCCCTCGAAATTTTGAATTTCCCTCTCAAAAATTTTTCGACACAGAATTTGATTTAAAATTCTCTAATTTCTGTGTAGAAATCAGGACGCAAATTTTTTCTGGACACGGTTCGTCTCCTTGTATCTAAAATTTATTTTGGAAATCGAGGTAAAAGAAATTCTCGTTTTGAACATTTCCCCAAATTCCAAAACAGAATTTCAAGTAAACCAATATTTTTTTTTGAAATCTACCTCATGAAATGCTCTATTTTATAAGCTGAAAATAGTCAAATTTCTATGGTCAAACATGTCTGAGGTGGCAAAAGGTCGGAATATCATTTTGTTATTCGTCTAATTCACTCAAGTTCAGATAACTCTAATTCTAGGTGTTTTATTGACCAATTTACCACCCACTGTTTATTTTTAAATTTTTATCGAAATATCAACCGAAACACAGCAGTTTGGCAACCTCATCATAGGATCAATTTTGAGAACACGCAAAGGTGATCAAAATGCGTTCGAGAAACATGCAAAGTAAGATTACACAATGTAGTGTTTTATTCGAAGATTTTCTTCTTTTTTGCAGCAAAACTAATCCTATTTCGTTTTCAAAATATGAGAAGTAATCCCTCAGGTAGAAAATTCGACAAACGGTGAAAATCTCTTTCCTCGAATGACAAAATACGCCGAATATATTGTAATTTTTCGGAGAAAAAATCAATTTTGTTAACTTCCCAGAGATGAGTATTTTGTAATGTAAAAAAAAATAATTTCCATCATCGCCTTCTTACGCCTGTTCTTTTCAACTCCTTCATAAATCGCGGGAAAAAAAACGACCTCGAGATCACTCTTAACATCGTGATCCTAATCCCCCAAAAATCTCCCGAAGAATTAACCATTCATCAAAGCCATTTCGAAATCAGAAAAATTCCACCTAAATCATTATACAAATCGACAACATACGAAAAACTTTAAAAAGTAACCTCACATCTCTCCTCACTTCACCTCAAAATTATCAAAAAAAAATTTCCATCAAAAACAACGAATGAAAGGAAGTAAACAAATTTTTTCAAAAAGATAAAAAAAAGTCCACAAAGGAAAAAACCATTCCATCCATTATCGAAAACGGAAAAAAATACCATGAAAACTTATCATTAAAACGATTCCGTTTATTGGGAATTTTTACGTAAAAAAACAACCGAAGTACGCTATAAAAAGGATCTTTTTCAAGTTTTCACTTCGTTGTAATTTTTTTGCGCGAGGAACAAGGTACTAGAAAAATTATTCGATATGTTTGACACGAAATTTTTTGTATTTTTCGTAATTGCAAGCGTAGCATTGGTAAATTCGGTGGAAGCTATTGGTCTAGTAACTGGAACATTACTGTATGCTTTGAAAATAACGAAGACATTAGTGGGATTTATATTCTTTGTAGGACCATTCCTTAGTTTTCTCGTGAGCATCATTATTTTCTTCATGAAAGCGGCATTCAAATTTTCGCTAATTTAATAAAACGCAAGTAAGATGACATTTAAATTCTTTTTTTTAATTATAAAAAGCTCGCAATTCGCTCGTTTTGAAATTAAAATAGAACGTAAACTATGTCGTATGAAATTCCTCTAACAAGTTATTTTTCCATTGCAGACATAAAATGAAATTCGGCTCAATTCCACGAAGCAGATGTTCAAGATACGTATATTTAATTCAAAATCGAATACATATTTGATTCATTTGATTCAGGTGAGGGAACGATAATAGCAATATTTAAGATAAGGTGCATTCCTATAACATTAAATTGAAATTATACAGAATAAATGATTTACAAAATTTTACGAAGTATAATTTTTCAATATAGAGCGATTCCATATCTTTATAAATAAAATTGACCTCTGAACTTGACAACAGCTCAACTTTCTCAACTATTTTAAAGATTTGTTTCGAAGCATTCAAAATCTCAAATCATTCCTCTCTTTAACTATCTTGAACCCCCTCCTCTCTAACCAACCCCCTAAAAAACCACCCCAATCCTCTGTTGCTATACGTAGCGAAAATTAAAAAAAAAAGGCAAGTAAACTAGGTGAAAACCACAATTAAAAATTCGTTTATCAAACTCATCGAAAAAAACATCTTACTACGCAATAACTCCCGACTCGAAACTTGAAACGTGTCAACAGTTAATTCCATCAAAGTACGTAGATACACTCGACGAGAGCGAAAAAAATTGACACGAGTTTTCAAAACGAGTTAATAAAACGAGTAAGTGAATCAACGACGATCTCGTGTAGATGGCAAACTAACCATAAAAAGTCACCTTTCCGCATTCGATGTCAAATTTTCAATTTCAAAGGGTGATAGAGGTTTTCATGAGATACCAACTTTCTAACTGCTTAAAAGTATATTTATGTATTTAGTCGCATCGACGCGACGTTATTTATCGATAAACGTGATAGATATGAATTACGAAGACGACGTTATTTATAATTTTTAGAATATGAAATGGTTTTAAATTTTCGACAAATCGAATGGACGAGCTTTTGCGATTTTGATTTTCCCAAAAATTCGGTAATGAAGCTTTTGACTTAAAATATATTTTTTTTATTCAAAGGAGCTTTTATTGTTTTTTTTCTTTATTGTTTAATATGCGTAGCTTTTTCTTATTTATTATTTTTCTGTTAAATATTTTTGCGGCCACTTGTTATAAATTGTCAGCCTTAAAGACCATTGACATTAAAAGCCATAAAAAAGAATTTTTTTTTTGAAGTTGAAGCGTTTCATCGACTGAATTTGAAGTTTTTGATGCAACTTGAATACAGCGTATTTTCTTAAATTATGCATGCGCATGTCTTTTTCAAATATATACATGTATATTTTTTTTTTATCAAAATTTTATTCAGATATTTATAAAATAAATGTTTGAAGGTGTTTAGATTCTTGAGAGAATCCAAAATTTAGTTTATTTTAATGTAATTTATTTTGTTTTTTGTATTTTCTCTTTGTTGTACATATTGTGATTTTATTTTTTCTTACACGCTAAATGCCCCCGACGCCGAAGATGTTTATTGTTGTATTAATATTAATTTTTCAATTTTTTTAGTCCTTTTCAAGTATTTTGGCTATTACTTTATTTTAATTTTTCAACTTTTTCAGATAATTTTGGCGTATTGATGCGTTTAATTGGATATTTTTATTAATTTTTCAATTTTTTTGGTATTTTTTAAACATTTTGTTTTAATTATATTTTCTTTTTTCAAAGTTTTTACATAATTTCGACGTACCTACTGATGCATTTAATTACATATTTTTGTCAATTTTTCAATGTTTTTAGTCTTTTTTAAGAATTTTTATTTCATTTTTTTTGTTTTCGACATTAAATTGTGCTATAAATCATCAATTTTCAAGTTTTTATTACTTGTTTTTTCTTACCAATGATCAAATCTTTTTTGGCAATTTTTCAGAATTCTAAGTTCAAAATTTGAGTAAATCATTGAGTTTTTCTTCAAAAGTGAGACTTGTTTTTGAGAAAAAAACTCAAAAACCTACTCAAATCTGAGCGTTATATACTCAAAATCATCCAAGAAAAAAAACTTATCTGGATTTTTGATTTCCTCGTGGAATTTTAACCCATTTTGATACATTGCATCACTATTTTCGAGGGAAAACTCAGTAATTGACTCAAATTTGAGCTTAAGATGCTCGAAAAGTACTCAAAAAAAATTTAATTACGATTTTTGGATTCCTTGTAAAATTTTAATCCATTTCGATAGGTCGCAATGTCACTTTCAAAAAATGCTGACAAGTTGGTTTTCCAATAAAAATAAGGGAACCTCGCAACCTTAAAATTCGGCCGACAAATATTGTGCCAACC
Source organism: Maconellicoccus hirsutus (assembly GCA_003261595.1). Classification (NCBI taxonomy): domain Eukaryota; kingdom Metazoa; phylum Arthropoda; class Insecta; order Hemiptera; family Pseudococcidae; genus Maconellicoccus; species Maconellicoccus hirsutus. The sequence goes on along the minus strand of QBDW01000167.1, from coordinate 195,374 downwards.
GTTTTTCAAAAACTTTGGCACATCGGATGAGGATTAAAGTCATGAATGCATTGGGTTAATTTTTTTGTCCTGCAGACCATATGACGCGAATAGGGTCGTTGTAGTGCAAAATAAGGTCAAATTTGAGGAAAAAACGCACTTTGGGGGCCATAGCAGCTCATTGTGACCTTAGCCTCGGATGTAAACACATATTCTGAATCAGGGGAGTTTCTGCTACAAGTCTGCGAAGAGAGTTTTCATCTCCACCAAAACTTACAAATTGAGGTTTTTAGGCTCCAGCCCCCCTTTGTACTTGTACAAAAATTCAAAATACCGATTTTCGAGGTTGTCCTATTCCTATCTACAAGAATCCAACTGATTTTTTTGTCCCCCAAAGATGCAAGCCCTATGAACACTTTTTGCCACTTGGACTATAGACTATTGGAAGTAGATTGATATTAAATTTATAAATTGTTCTGTAAATTGAGACGAAATAAAAATATTCTACCAAGTTTTGGTTATAACACTGGACTCGACATGGGCAACACAGCGAAACGACCCTCGTCAAATCCCTTTCCAATTCCGAATTATGGAATAAAATAAGCATAACTTACTCGTTAAGGCGAAAAATCATTTCCACGTGTAAACAAAGGGTTCACTTACCTGAAAAACATGAAAAAATTAATCAAAATCGATAAGCAGTGTTACCAATATTACAATATGAATAGCTACATATTCCATAATGATTAATAGCCCCTTTTTCATACTAGGGGAAGCTTCTAGGACCAAGAAATAATAAATTCCCATCGAAATCGTGACTTTAAAAAAAAATACTACAATCTACAAGACAGCCGCAGATTCAATTTTACACCAAATTTACTAAAATTTCCTCCTTTCACACTTTGCCACCATTGAAACTTCACAACACCGAAACTCCACATCCCTCCACGTGAACTTTCCACGCAAAAGCTCATCACAACAAAACCTCAGCGACCTTTGGACATTTCTTCAACTGCGTAACGCCATCGCAGGGTCAAAGAAACCCGATAACCTGAACTCCACATATATCGACGCCGGTTGTCATGTAAACAAAAGCATGATATTGGCAAGTATTATCAAACTGGTACAAAGCACCGAGTTAATTAGCCGATATTACGTGTTGAGGGCAGATGCGCTCGACTGGTTAGACCGCTGTTCGTTTCCCTTTTCCTGCACCTGCATCGCGTCGTGAACCTCACACATGCACACATCGGCGAAAAAAAAAAACTCACGCCAGGCGAAATTACATCTACGGTTGTTAACCGGCCGAAAAAGGAACTATGCTGAGTTGTTACTATTTCCGGATATACGATGAATCGCTATACTCAGCTAGACATACAGATGAGTACGCGTTTACTCTTTTTTTAAAACTGGTTCCATGGTACTAGATTAGTTTTTTTTTTTATGTCACCGCGTTGTTGTATTTTTTGAATGAAACGTAAGCGCAGCTAGACGCAAAAGGGGTTAACAGGTTAGCTACTATAACCTATAATTTCAAAGGGTTACCTCCGCGCTACATCCGGCTCGAATCCCTTCGTTTCGGGCTCCTTGGAGACGCTAATGAATACCAGAATTACCTCTTCAAATCCGTTCATACGCTCGATCCCAAACAACGCAACAATTCGCGCCGAAACTCCACTTTTTATCGCGAGACGACACACGCGTATAAGCACCTTCCACGATCTCGACCATAAATACACTGACTCCGGTAAGAACGATTTCCCGAGATGATGGTATTTACGAGTACAAGCAGGTGTTACATTGTACAAACGGTGTAATTTTACAACTATCGAGTAAGTGAAAAAAAAAAAAACGAATCAACTCTTGCTGATACGAATTTTAATCGATATAGGTGGACGAGGAGTACAGCGGAGTACAGTACTGGTTTCAGATCGCGGAAGAGTCTAAGCACAGACGCCAATATAGACCTTCGTGAGTTGCGTGTCGATTTTCTGGAATATTTTTAGCGATTGTTTTTTCTCCACTGTAATACGTTTCGATGTGTTTATCGAGATGTGTACAAAACGCGTGCATCGTTCGGCCCAAGTTGCATGTTTTAATTCGAATATTAAAATTAGCTCTGTAGCGAGAAAAAGATCAACGTTCGGCCAATCGGTATTTCGAGGTCAAGTTTATCTACGTTAAAATTCGACACATTTTTTCGCAATTTTTACCCGCTTCGAGTTCACATGTACGTTGATTCGTTACGTACTGATGATACTGAAAGGACATCTAATTCTAACAAGCGGGAAATTCACAAGGAGCCAGAAAGACCAGGTAACTGGTGAAGGTAAATAAATAAAAAGAACACCCTTAACTAGCTTTTGACCAATAAACAACCATCATCCTCAGTTTCGAGTTTTTGCTGCCCTGGACCCAGTCACTTTTAGCTGCCCTCGGAACACTTCTTGATGCTCACTCACACCCCACCTCAAGACCACAGATAACGATTAATAATTTATTTTTCAAAAATTTCGCTCAACTCGTCATCCATCTTTGGAAATTCATTCAAATCAAAATCGAATATAATTTGTACAAGTAGCTCAAATTTTATGAAAAACCCCATTAAAAATTATTAAAAATTGTTCAAATTTCGTTCAAATTGATTAAAATATTGCTTAAATTACACAAAATTCCAAAAAAGTTGTTAAAATCGTTCAAAGTTGCACAGTATTATTTCCAAATTGCATAAAAGTTGTACAAAACGATGTCAAAATTCTTTAAAATTATTTACTACTTGATTGAAATTGCAAAAAAACGTCAAAATGTTGTTAAAATTGCCCATTATTTGCTCAAAACTGCATAAAAACTCTTAAAATGTTACTGAAATAGGTTAGAATTGATCAAAATTCGCATAGAATTGTCTAAAAATTACACAAAATTGTCGAAACGTAGTTAAAATTGTTCAATATTTGAAAAAAATTGCATAAAAATTGCGTAGAATTGTTCAATAATCGCACAAATCGCTGACATGTTAGAAAAATAGGTCAAAAAAGATCAAAATTTGTTCAAAATTGCAAAAAAATGTTAAAATTGTCCAAATTCGCCCAAAATTGCAGAAAAACTGTTAAAATAATCTTAAGACAGGTTAAAATTGATCAAAATTTCCTTGAAATTGCGCACAAATTTTCAAAATGTTGTTGAAAACGTATAATTGTTCATTGTTTGCACAAAATAGCATAAAAATCGTTAAAATGTAGTCAAAATATGTCAGAATTGATTAAAATTCCTTTAAAATTGTTTAAAATGGCACAAAATTGTTAATATTGTTCAATATTAGCCCGAAATTGAGCAAAAAGTGTTAAAGTGTTGTTAAAATAAGTCAGAACTGATCAAAAGTTGTGTAAAATTGCTTAAAAACGCTGAAAATTGTCAGAATTTTGTTAAAATCGTGTAAAATTGTTCACTAATTGAACAAAATTGCATAAAAACGGCTAAAATGTAGTTAAGATAATTTAAAATCAATTAAAATTTGTTTAATATGGCTTAAAATTGCATAAAATTGTATAAAAACCGTTAAAGTAGGTAAGAATTCATCAAAATATGTTTAAAATCGCATTAAATTGTCAAAATGTTGTTAAATTTGTATGAAATTGTCCATTATTTGCACAAAAACCGTTAAAACGTTGCTAAATTGAGTTAAAATTGCATAAAAACGCACAAAATTTGTCAAAATGCTGTTAAAATTGTATGAAATTGTCCATTATTTGCAAAAAAACTGTTAAAACGTTGCTAAATCGAGTTAAACTTGATCAAAATTTGTTTAAAATTGCATAACAACGCACAAAATTTGTCAAAATGCTGTTAAAATTGTGTAAAATTGTTTATTATTTGCACAAAACTGCATTACAACTGTTAAAATGTTGTAAAATTAAACAATTGCCACAACATTTTGACAATTTTGTGCGTTTTTAAGCAATTTTAAACAAATTTAGATCAATTATAACTTAATTTAGCAACGTTTTAACCGTTTTTGTTCAATTTTGTGCAAATAATGAACAATTTCATACAATTTTAACAACATTTAAAAAATTTTGTACATTTTAAAGCAATTTTAAACAAATTTTGATCGATTCTTACCTATTTCAACAACGTTACAACGATTTTTATGCTGTTTTGGACAATTTTACGTGATATCGGCGACTTTTTGACAATTTTGTGCAATTACAAGCAATTTTGAACAAATTTTGATCAATTCTTAACCATTTTAACAGCATTTTAACAGCTTTTACACAACTTCAGGCACACAATGAACAATTTTATACAATTTGAATAACATTTTGTGCATTTTTATGCAATTTTAAACAAATTTTGATCAATTTTAACTTCATTTAATAACATTTCAGCGATTTTTACGCAGTTTTGGACAAATTTTGATCAATTATAACTTAATTTAGCTACGTTTTAACGGTTTCTGTACAATTTTGTGTGAATAATGAACAATTTCATACAATTTTAACAACATTTTGACAATTTTGTGCATTGTTAAGCAATTTTAAACAAATTTTGACCGATTTTAACTTCATTTAATAACATTTCAGCGGTTTTTATGCAGTTTTGGAAAATTTTACACGAAATCGGCAACTTTTTGACAATTTTAAGCAATTTTGAACAAATTTTGATCAATTCTAAACCACTCTAACAGTTTTTATACAATTTTAGACAAACAATGAACAACTTTATACAACTTGAACGACATTTTGCGCTTTTTTAAGCAATTTTAAACAAATTTTAACCCTCGGTTGCGCAACTGAACAACCTAAAAACCAAAAAATACGCAAACATCTACACGTCATCTTGCTAGTAGAGCAACGCGGAGCAATGGCAAAACGAGGAAAAACACTCGAGGTCAACGAACGCAGCACGAGGTGAGAACTCCAAACTCTTATTTTGCTGAAAACCCTCTTCAGAAACCGTGTATTCTCACCTACCAAGTTTCAACGTCAATTATCCTCACGCCCAAGCAATTCAAGGGCTAGTTTCGCTTGAAGGGTCAAAAATCTGCGGTACTTACGACCTTGACACATGCACCACCGCACATCCACTTTGGTAAAACCACTACCTCAAGTCTTCGAATTCTCTATCTACGCGCGAAAAAACCCTGGGCTCAAGTTCAAAGTTCCATGGCTTCAGGGGGAGTACATCGTATACGAATCTACGATACGCGTTAAAAAGACTACGCACGTCGTGGAATCTTCGTGTATAAAGGAAACAAAAGAATGCAATAAAAACTCGTTTCTGTTTTGTAAAGATGGATAACGTTCGACTCTTCGACACGTATAATTACGTCGACTGGAACATTCGCTTATCTCTTCAACGTGCAGGGAAGAAAAGAGAACTGGTTGCGTAGGTATCGTAGACTGCGAACAGACTAAAGAGGGAGTCTGGTCTTAATCGTACAAAGAATTTCTTCCAGTTTCAGAGTAAGTTGCATCTGTTGCATTTACCAAAACCTGAGGCACATTCGTCAATTTCGTGTATGTGAAGCGAAACAAAGAGGGTGTAAAATATGATGTTTTAACGGTCCGGCGTAATTTCTTCTTACTTTAACACCATAAAGAGGCGTTGTTTATCACGATAAATATAAAAATCGTCCAAACGAATTTATTCGCTTCGCTAACAGGTTCCGCGTTAGTTCGCCAGTCACGGCCGGAGTATTACGAACCTCGAGACTATGTTTGTCTTGCGACCACAAAATCCGGACCGTCGATTAGCCAAATAATCCGGCCACTCGATGGTACTCGACCGAGCATGACTATAAACAAAGACGATCCCGTTACGGTGTAACTTTTACGCTAACGGAGATACCATCGGAGTAGCTTTGGAGATCCACGAGCCTTCCACCGAGAACCCAACCCCGGTCACCCAATCGATGTAATAAAAAGGGCGTAGGTTATCCGTTGATCGATTTACGACCACGTTGAACGTGGTAGGTGGTACAAAGTGGACCTTACCTCATATGGGAATTTTTTTTCTTACAAAAACCATCGAGTTTTGAATACAATCCACGAGACAAACCTGCGGAATACGACAGGTCATCGACGTCGTATATAAATATTACGCATCGTCGATGTTCCGAATGTCTTGACGCATTCAGAGCGTAAATTTTCGCCAGTTATTACCTAACGCTGATGTCCTAATACGATTATCGCATCCGCTATAACCTCTTCGATGCGTTTTACACATCTCGCATAAAACCAACAATACGAATCACTGTCAAGGTAAAAGAAACAGTTTCGTTGTCCTCGCACACGCAACGCTCCAACAATAAATCCTCCAGCACGTCCATCAAATACGCGACATCTTCGTACAATAGAATTCCACTAACGAGTAACGTTTCCATGACACCTCTCTCGATACACTTTACGCGTATAATATCGTTTTAATGCACGCCAACGTGTACAACGTATTCTTATTCCAGCAACATCTCGCAACGTACGCGAAAAAAAAGACCAAATGATAAAACCCAATGGACCATTTGCAAGCGGAATTGATCTCGATGTGTAAAAACGCGCGCCCGTATTTAATTAATCGTGTTTTATGGCCCACCCGATTCTGAGGCGATTACGATACGTTTTACCATTTTTGTATATACAGCGTGTGCGGTTCTTTGGTGGTTTTTTAATAACTATCTAACGAGTTTGTTTTGATGTCTTTATTTTTATTGAAAAAATAAATGGCAAAAAATCGTTCAATAGCAAGAGCAAAGGTAGGAGTGAGGTTTACGTTTAAATTGAAAGGCGGAGATGGGAAATAAGCTTTTTCAAAACTATTAAAGAGACGTCCAACTCCAAACGGGAGTAAATTCATACTGAGCCAGAAGGGCCAGGTTACCGATGGAGGTAAACATAATAAAAAGAGGGGGAAGAATGTCCTTAAAATGCCATGTTCCAATAGTAATGCTCATAGAACATATGTTGAGGGTGCCTGAACAAATATTCAAATGGAATTTGAGGTTTATTCAAATGAATGGTGAATATAAAAATTGAAAAGCAAATTTCATAAAAGCCCCAAGGTCAAAATATTTCTCAAATTTTACCCAAAAAAGTTCATGTTTGAAAATTGACTCATTTTATAGAGATTTTAACAATTTAATGAAAATTGTTCTCAGCTACTTCCCCTTGTCCCATCACTACAAAATTACTGTGATGACGTCACAGATATTCTAATCAAATTCAATTAAAATACAAAAGAAGTACTTCTTCCTATAATTTTGATTAATTTTTTCTAAACTTTTGAAATTTTTCGATATTTTTTCATTTTTTGAAAATTTTAAGTCTTTTACTACCTCGTTTTTGATTAGTATGACCCAGATTTTCCATTTCCAGGTCACGACACCATATGACATTTTTTGATTTTCATCAACAATTTTGTCAATTTTATCATTTACTCATTTATTTTCCTTTCGTATAAAATTATAAGTAATGGAAAAATTTAAAATATTTTTCCATGGCACAATTCAAAAAATTTGTTGCGAAGCTGCTCAAATTATCAGGCAAATTCCATAAAAAGTTTGTTCTGAAAAGAATATTATATCTTTCGAAGCAATATAGTGAAATTATGATAAAATTTAAAAAGATGCAAAAAAAATCTCGACACAAAAAACGTCCGTTTGGCGTAATAGTCTAAGTAATTATAAACGCCCCAAAAAAAAACAGCTTCTATTCCAAACATTTTTTTCCCAAGTCACCCCAACCCTCACAAAAACGCCCCCACTGAGTTATTTTGTTTGCAATGTCAATAATATTGCAAAAAATGGTGAAATTTGAGATGATACGAAAAAATAATTCATACGAAAATATTCCTTATTCAATTCGCAACAATTTTAGTTTAAAAAATTTTTTTCTCAAGTCACCCAAGCCACACAAAAACGCCCCTGATGAGTTATTTTGTTCGCAATGTTGATAATATTGCAAAAAATGGTCAAATTTGAGATGATACGAAAAAATAATTCACACAAAAATATTCCTCGTTCAATTCGCAACAACTTTAGTTCAAAAAATTTTTTTCTTAAGTCACCTCAAGCCGCACACAAACGCTGCAACATGAGTATTCTATATAAATCGTATGAAATTTTATACTCGATAGATTACGGCTTTTTCAAAGGGAGGAAGGGGGGAGAGGCAAAGGATTACATAAAATTTTGGATTTCTGTTAGTACTCAGCGTAGCCGCGAAAAATTCTCAAAACAGGTCCTAGTATAAAGACAAGTTATGACGTCATTAATTTTAAAAAAATCAGATTAGTTATTTTTTAGAATTTAAAAAAATATAATTTACCATTTTTTTCACATTTTTCGAAACAATCCTACTTTCCAAATATTTTTCAACTATAATCAGGAGATTTTTACAAATCTCGTCGTCTCGATTTATATACAAAAAACTAAACCGAGATGACATCATCGATCCAATTCGGTGTGAAATTGGTCCACGTCGAGAAGCATCATCGTTCAAAACAAATTACACCGAAATCACGGTATAAATGGTTTTTAAAAACAGTAATTAAAAGCACGAAAACAACGTCCATCGTGAACCTCACCCACACTTCAATTCGGAATAAATCTCCGAAAATAATCGCGCAATAAGAAAAAAGTACTTCCTCTTCGTGCCACCGGCGAAGTCACTCCTCCAAATGGAAATATCTCTCGATGCGGTCGACATTTACAAAGTACGCATTAACATAAGTCTTATGATTAATACCTCGATGACTTTCCATCTCTTGACAATCCCACGCTTCCTGCATTCGTCGAGCGCAGCTTCAACCATTAATTAATTTTTTCTCCTTATCCGATGCTTGAAAAAAATTCTTGATCACTGAATCAGTTTGTATAGATGTATGCAACTTGTAATGGAATTCCGCTCGGAGAACAATTCAAGGTATTTGTAGGATACCTACGTAATATCGCGAATGCTCCACGACAAAATAATTTCACACGGTAATCAAAAAAAAAAAGGTTTAGCTGGTATGCAGACTTGGAGAATTTTTTCATTATTAAACGATTACTAGTTTGCATCGTGTACTAATTGTAAATACAATAATCTATCTTCGTGGGTTTTTATCATTCCATAATAAGCAGGGCGTAAATGAAGTCGATAAAACTAAAAACTAATTGCTTTGTTTTTAAAAATACATTGTAACCGTATTTTTCCAATATCAAAGGTAACTTTTTATATTTATTTTATCGCTTCATTGACAAAAGCACATCTAATCAGCTCACGAAACTCCACCAATTCTAAATTTATCACATCGCTGATTTCTTTGAAATTCATCTCCGAGAATTTTTCAACTTTTCCAATAGATTTCCACGATAACCTCTATTCTTGGCAACAATACTCGTAACAATTTCATAAACATCTTGACACAGCCTGATAAGCTTGTTTACACGGTTTCGCCTGATATGAAATTCCACGTCGGCTCGATATTTCGAGAAAATATCACTAAAATCGTCTCGACGAATTTCCCCTCGAGTACTTGTTGAATAACTATCTCAAGAATGCCGCCGACGTGGAATTTTGCAAGACACTCCTTTCATCTTTGGCTCCAATATCATTTTATCACGCGCAATTTAGCTGAAAAGCAGAAAATCTGAGGCAACCGCGTGAATCGTCATTGACGCCTCAACCAAATTAGGAATATTTTTTAAACACTCTTCGATAATGGAGCTAATAATCGTAAGTCTAGTAACCGCTAATTACTTCGGGCATTTCGCTTTAACGAACTTGCCATTAATTGCGTGTCGAATTTCTCCGCCGCGACGTCGTCGTGTTCGAGTGCGTATACATTGTCATAGGGTATAACTAAGCCACAGATGACTTATTGCGTTACGCAGAATACCACGTGAAATATTTTAGCATTATCAATGAGTCAGATAAACAATTATCGAGAATTACGACACGAATACGAAATATTTTTTTCATACGGCGACGGTAAAAACATATTCCGAAACCTTGGATACTCAGTCGTGAAAATTTTTAGAATCATTGAATTTTAATTAAAATTTAAAAATGGATGTAATCGACGATGTGGTTAATTAAGCGATAAGAACGTCGCGTTGATCAAATTCCAAACATCCGAAATGATTGAGTAAAAAAAAGAAGGTAAATACACAGGAAGCCGAAATCGATCACAGGAGAAATTAATTTTGGTCATTTGGCAACACTGCGGAGCCATTACGTAAAGGGGAATTCGCGTCAGTAGCCTTCGAACGCTCGAGGTAGTAAGTCGCGTGATGCGTTCGGGAACGTTTTTTTTAGTTTTTCTTGCTTGTACTTCTACAAAACGCAATTTTACGTTTGATTCATGAATTTTGCTCGATATTTCGTCATTTTTAGGGTTTTTCCTGCCAAATGCATAAAAACCCTATTGCAATCGTTTTTTTTTTTTCATATTTTCCAATATTTAACCGATCAGCGATTTTTCTTTTAATCGCCAATCAACGATCTTTATTGCCTAAATTGCTATAATAATGTAATTTTTCATCGTAATCAATAAGCGTGCAATAATTGGTTTGTTGATTTTTCATATTATTTAAAAGTCAAATTCTAAACACATAGTTGGCGATGAGTTGAATTTTCCAAAAATTGTTATTCTTCAAAGTATAAAAATTGGCCAAAAACCAAAAAATCAACTTTCGCAGCAAAAAATTGTAAGGGGAAGAGGGGGAATTTTGTATTTCTATTTATAAAAATCCAAGGATCATCTAAATCGAAGATTATCTCCTCAATAATTTTCTCGAGGAAGAGGATTATTGCACAGGAAAAACTTCACATGGTTTATGACCAAGTTATTAAATTAAACAATTTTAGAGCACCACATTAACATGGGTCAAATAAATACTCGAAAATTTGGGCTAAAACGCGTCAAATTTATCATTTAAAAGATCGGTTGTGATTTTAGTAAAGCTCATCGTAAATTCCACTGCCAACTTCTCACTGTTACTTCATTTCTCTTCATTATTTCCACTTTAATCTCCATTCTGCGGTATTAAAAGAGCTCGTAAGGGTTTCTATCTCATAATGCACTCAATTAACACACCCAACATATGTACACCCACCAAACAGCCACAATAAACAAGAAGCCTTATAGCACTCCAGAATACTCACGTCGACCAATTAACATGTACTTTTGGAACGACCTCAGTCGCACACACCGGATACTCTTGCGCCTTTATAAACATATCTCCTTACCTAATCCGTCTAATCCTGATAAAGACTTCCATATGCGACTCGAACCTTCTACACGTATTTAGAAAACATTGCGAGATCCTTATGTTGCGTATTAACCACGTTCACATAAAATAACAAACCTTTCTCCTCTCGTAACACCACCTGCTCCACCGAAACATTCATCCTGTAACTCTAAACATACCGCGGAGCCAATGAAAAAGAAGCAAAATCGACGATTCCGAAACCACAGCTCGTGTTTACGATGAAATATTTATAAATAATTCGCAACTCGGCGAATTTCGCGTTGGGTTGATATTACAACACATCGTAACTTGTAAAAAAAAAAGGTGAATTCCGGTAAAACATCGTCGTCATCGTAAAGCAATGCATGGTTTATATTTGACATGTATTAAAACGTTTTATCGATTAAATTGAAGAAGTTCATGTTCAAAGTCATCATCCATTCATTCCAAAAGGGTAATCTACCCTTGAGATGTCTTAGGGTATATGCATTAAGTAGACAAAATTACGAGCCCGATGGGTTTTCGGTAAAGAGGGTGGATATAATTAACAAACGCATCTTAACGACCATTTTCGTACTTACCGTTGGAATAAAACTCCAAATTTTTATCCTGCGCTTGTGCAAATGCCTGTTGTAATACTGGTTGATGGAAACCATACGCCGGAAGCCAGCTATTTGCATTTTCACCGGAATTATTATCGTTTATGTCGTCGTTACCGCTATCCGAACGTTCCAGCCTTTCGGACCAGTCGGAAAATGCTATTTCTTCCGTCATCTTTTATCTTGATGGATTCTTCGAATTAGCTCACTCCGTTGGATACTTCATCTGCGAAAATTAATACGATTTTTAAACGTCTAATTAACTTGTTTACAATATAAATAATAACTTTCGATAATACCGCGCACGTTTCACTCGATCGTGAACTAATTACCGAAAATACGATTAATAAATTCGCCAATGTTGAATACGTATTTTCACAATTCGGCATATCACCTTTATCTCATTTTGATAATCAATCACCTTAAAAAGTACGTCAAAAACACAAGGTGCAATGCACAAATCACTTTTCTGTATTGTTTTGTAATTTCTCCATCTTTAAAATCCCCATTTTTTGGAAGTATTTACAGAGGGTCAAAAAAGTATTGGGACTAGCAAGAATCTCTTGGAGCGCTAATGTGCGGTACCTCCTCGTGAGTTTAATTAGAACTGAAGAGAATCTGTTGGAGCGCTAATGTGAAGTACCTACTCGTTCAATAATAAACCGCTGGGAGTTGGAAATTTAAATTTTGTATTTTAATTCAAAAATTGACAGTAAATTTTGACAATTTTGCAACCATAAGTGTACATGATTACACTGATCGACGTCTCATCAGCACCTCCTCGTTAGTTTCATCAATTACCACCAGTAATCAGACACTTTGCTTGACAGTCCCAATTGGCACATCCTGGTAATTCTCCTATTTCGCAATTTTTTTGGTGCTTTTTCGTTCGTTCTCACATCATTCTTCGTTCTTTATTTCAATTTTTTTTTTGAAAAATTGAGATGAAATCATCGCTAACTCACGAAAGGTGGCATGCAAGGGGTTCCCAAAGCGCAATATTCATATCTCAATTTATTACTGTTTAAAATTCTCACAATGGCTGGATTTTTTGCCTTTTTTCAAAAAATTAAACTCTCAAGTATGAAGTTATTTTCAAAGTTGATGAGTGATTCCTATAGGAAATTTTACATAAACTTCAATACATTAAACCACATGTTTCTACCTCAAAAACTGACTGAGATATATGATTTTAAAGTTTAGATTTACTATTTTCAATTGAGAAATTAAAGAAAATTCAAAGAACAAAGAACGTTGAGAAAAACGTTCTCGTTTTTCGTTGAAGTTTTCGTTCGTTCTCAGTACTTCGTTCTTTTGCATTTTTCGTTTTCGTTCTTGTTCGTCCTTCCATCACTGATTTTGATACTATTTCCAAAAAAATCAAATTACGACAAAATTTCAAGATATAAAAAAATTGAATGCACAAAAAATACTCTTAATTAAATTTCCAACAACTTTTGTGGCAATTTTTTTTCTCAAGTTACCCCAAAAACTTCGCAAAAACATCCCAACAACAGAATCAAGTAGTAATAACGCATTCGAAAAAAAAAGACTTTCGTTCAATTCGAGAAAAAAGTAATTCAGTAATTAAAAATATCATGCGGAGTAATTATTTTCTCGATTCTCGAATTAATCGTCGAGATAATTACGAATACCAACGGAATGCGACGCGTTTACCTCGTTAAATGAATTCAGAAATATTAGTTTGGAAATCGCGTAATTGTTACGAGTTTTAGACGAATTTACCTACTGGGTGAAGTGTGTCGTTTGCGAGAAGGAAATAATTGAATAAAAATGGCCGCATCATGTCCTGCTCATTTTATGGACTCATTCGAACACGAATTAGATCATGAATCGACAAAATTTCAGATAACTTAATAATACCGACACGAAAAAACTTCATGTTAGGTATGTTTTTAAACTTTTAATTTATGAATTCGTGACGTAAATCCTCGAAAGCACAATTTACCAACTGTAGTCAGCTTTCGGCCCCTTGTACCCCTTAAATAAGGATTTGATGATTCACGTTAATGTTCTACAAACACATGTCGGTGATATCATCAATACAGAGTGAAATCGATTAAAATACGTCGTAATTTTAATTTTTAGTTCGCTCAAATTAACGTTATTCTCTCAGATATGGAATTTTCCCGAAGCGAAAATTTAGTAAGAAATTCGGCCATCGTATTGCGCCAGCTGCGACACCAAATTTTTCAGTCATTTTTTTACGATTCAAGCAAAGCTGGATTTGAGTAATTCAAAGGTAATACCGATATGCTGATATCACCGAAATGAGAATAAAATTATATACACCATTACACCTTTAAGTAGCAAGAGGAGGGGAGGAGGTAAAATAAAATTTTACTTTTTTCTACGGCGGTATCAGTCCAATAAAAAAGATCCTAATGAACCATTAATTCATCCTGTTCCGATAATTAATTCAGCTAGATTCCCAAAAAGTCTCACATTAAAAAGACGATTAAATTTACATAATTACGAGACAATTTTTCAGATATTTTCCTCTCCTGTATAATTTTGTTCAACATTACGATAAGCATTTCGGCGAAAAATTCGTATATCAAGATTACATTTGTATGTAATCAACGCACAACTCGTAACAACGGTTGATAAATTAAGACAATATTCCATCACAAACCACGAGCAAGAGATACCGGCGGATGAGAGTGAAAAAAGGCCACCATAACCCATAAAGCGTTGTTAACGTCGAGTAAAACCGATAAAAACGATGAATGAGTATTTTACGATAATTTAACAACTTCACAGGGTACTTTGGGTAAACTGAAATGAAATCTTGATTTTGTACGGTCTCGTGGAGAAGCTCGCGTTAACATGAGATCAAATCTCGATGCAGGAATTTGACGAAATTCTCTATAAACATATCGAAGTTAATAATTTATCAAATATACGCGCCATTGAAGAAATCGCCAAACATATGACTCAGCTGAAACCGGTTCGTAAAATTTATCTTCGAGAATGAGCTAAGTGTCGCGAAGATACGGCATAAAAATTTGAAAGATTGGTGTCCTTGTTGGTAAACTGATACCGTCGAGTTGTGAGGTATAATGCGAATGCTGGTGAAGTAGTGGATATTCGATACATAGGTTGTGGGGCTATTCCACGAACGTGCATTACGGAATATGCTCGACAATAACGATGTTTTGAAGATTTGTTATGGTTGGTGTTATGGGAACACGCGGACTCGGCATTTCACCTTAAGAATTAGTTCACCAGATGGATCTCGGAATGTTCGGCCGATAGGTTTGGTATACCAAGAATGCACATATTTAATATAATTCGGCGTCAACGCATCGGAGACTTTCTCAAATGGACCATTCGATATAAACCTGGTGCAATAAAACCGTTCGATATACGAGTAATTTGAATTAACGCCACATGATAACGCAAGTACGTGATTTATAATCAACTGATAACGATTTGATTTACATTATTTCAAATGGTAACTTGAAAATATACCATTGATAAGAGAAATTAGAAAGCAGAGTAAGGCGAAGGAGAATCGTGAAAGAATTCCAATTCCGAATTACGAGTAAGAAACAAAATCGCAAAATAGCTGCGCCTCAGTGTAGTGAATTTTTTCACCGAATTTACGATTCGTATATCTTTAGCACTTGTTCAAACAAATGATGTCACTGTTAGGTATTCATTCGACGATTTCTTATAACCTTCGGTACGAACAACCGAGCAAATTTTCCATAATCGCGCAGGTACAATTTACGATTAAGAAGTCGAAGAATAATCCCACGAGATTTAAACTCGTCCAATACTTACAATAAAATTCGTAATCCATCTCGGTCCTGATATGCGATCACTATCACCAACACAACACTAAATCGTAACTCGACACAAAAACCGACCCTAAAAGAAAAATTACCGAATTAAAAAATTTAACCGCGCAAACTCAACGGCAATAAAAAACGCCGCGCATAAACTGCACGCACACTGATAACACGAACACGACTCGCCGCAACACGCAGATCGTTGCTACTAACGCCGGTGAACAAACTTTAAAGAAATTCAACCGCTTTCATCGGTAATCGAGCATAAAACTATACAACGAAAAAAGCAGAACCGATAACTCTCCAATAAAAACCGTCGCCAGCATCCACGTGACCGCTAGATATCCAATAGGTAGATCGCGAACGTGTTCTGCATCAACTTGCAGAGAAATAGTTTGATATTTTCAACTAGAGTACTATATGGATTCGTAGGTGGTCGTTGATCAGCGGATGACATAGATTCGAGAGTCATCCGCGATATGATTACGGGTCTACTTTCATCCAAAGGGTACTTACTTTTCGATCAATCTACACATGAGATGATGGATGCAGTGAGAGTTGACCGTTCGATGACTGGATTAACCCCCGTAGGTTTTGGTCACGGTCGTTACGTCTCCACATATTTTGTGTTGTGTTCCGGTTCATGATAGGAAGTTCTTCCATAGTAAAGCTATAAAGCTTTTAAAAGGTAAAACCAATTAAGTGTTCGATTCCGCTCGGTCTCTTTCCATATGTGGGTGTGTTATCTGCTTCTAGCTATGGATAAAAAATAACTGTACTGTTATGATCTCGTGTACCAGTCCAAAGGTAACGACACCGATCATTGTTACATATTTATATTTTACCTTATGTTGGTCTTGGTTTGACTCGAATAGATACATAATTTGAATTCTTCGTATCTTCAACGTCGAATATTCGATGTTTACAAACCAAAATCAATCCGGCACGTTGCAACGATGTATCCGACCGCTTCGCATGCATGTAATTTCCAACATTACTCGACTGTTTGGGCAATAATGATTAAAATGTGAAGATACTTACGCGTACATCGGAGTGAAATTCGAATAATTAGATTAATTAAGAATTTTATTACGAAAATCATGGTTAAAATACCCAAAAACGTTACGACCGCATGTGAAAAAGAATTTGAATTGAATAGTTTCCATAAATACAATGTTACCAACGTAATTTTTTGCAACAAAAAAAATCACAATCAACGTTGGCTTCAACGAGTATTCCAAAAAAAAAAACTGGTTTATATTATCAAATTTTTTTACAGTTTTACAATTAATTTTTGATAATTACAAAAAACGAATTCTTACATTCTTGCATTAATTAAGAAAACATTTCACCCCGAGTGTAATTATAAATTAAAATACGAATCTCAAATCATCCGCGTTTAATCACTTCCTTACAAACAGGGAAAAAAATTCAATTATAAACGCAAATCGTTAGCTCAGGCTCAGCAACATCATTAAAATTAATTATAATCGCAAGAATACGTAAATATTTCGAAATACCTTCTATTGTTACTTTCACTACACACCTGAGAAACTTCCTTGAAATTTGACAGAGCCTGAATTCGTTGAAGGATACCACAAGTATCCTACAAACAATACAAAATCCTTCATCGTTCGCTACACCGGAAATAATTCACCGAAATAGAAACTATAACAAAACAGAGGACAATGTATCACAAAACGACCCTCCAACCGACTCTCTCCACTCGCCGAAATTTCTTTACCGCATCTAAGCTTCTTAACTTAAAAGCGATGCGACATCGCAGCTGAGATGAAAATCCGTCTCACCGACCTACATGACTTACACCGATTGAAATTCCATAAAGAATGGATTTTGGTGGTTAATTCGATAACGAATTGTAAACTATTTCCGAGTCTCCATGTGGTAAGTTTGTTTTACAGATACACCGTTATTTGACCCAGTGCGGTATAAAGCGTTGTACCTATTGCTAGGTAGCGTAAATACGAACCGTGTACTACGGCGATGTAGTAATTTAACGAAAGTGGCACGTCATTAGATAACAATGCTTTTCAATCGTATACTAAATGCATAAACTTGACAAAACGTCTTACTTTTTTTCTCTTCAGCATTAGCTACGTGTTGAGAAAAGGTCACTTTAAATGATTGTATTGACCACTCGGTGAAGGTTGTTTGGATCAAGTAAATACACCCGCGTTCATTTGTCCAATTTTAAAAATTCGTTTAATAAAAATAACAAATACGAATCGTAAAATAACAACGTATCATTTACATCATCCGGCATACTTCGCGCTGATTTTTCGACTTCGCCATCGAATACATTCATCTCTGAAGAAGTATCGAAACACATACAAATGAATTTTTATTCTTACTCCGAATAAACATCGCAGTCTTAATATACGGGCATTTACGACTGAATAAATATACCGCTAAGAATACAAGAAACGTATTAAGTATATCAGGCAACGTAAAATATCAAAAAAATATTCATATCAACTGATACTAAAAAAAAAATAAATTACAAAATGGCAATGACGATTTAAATAAATACAAAAAATATCACGTCACAAGCACGACGAAGACTATAATGTCTAAAAACAAAACGAAACTAAATCGATATTAGCGATGTGTAAAAAAAAACTACTCCGGTACTTTTCATAAAAGCGAATCAAGTATCACAAATATTTTATAAACACCCAAAAAAATCCAATACGCATTCTTTACTATAGCGGTTCATTGTCGAAACCCCATACACAGAATATCGCCAACGATGCAAGAAATTCGATCTCTTCGTCCACTGACACCGGCTCCACGTCACATCATTTGATTAGCCGCAAAATGCGCTTGATTCTAAATAATTCTTCGCAAGCGTGAAATATTTGCCAGCTGAGCAACTGCATTCGCACGCGTTCAAATTCAAAACGATGCTTCAAAATATTCGCCATCGATAACCGCCTCATTCGATATAGTACCGGTCACATAAATTATAGAAAAATTGTGCACATATGTCATACACGAGCCACGAAATTAATAATTCGTTAAACTAAAACAAAAAAATATGTTAAAAAATATACAAATTTTGTACGCATTTATAAAAAGAAAAATTGCGTGTAAAAATTATAAAAATTGATAATTCGTTGCATACAACGTCGAGGAACAATGTAAAAAAAACTAATTTGAGATAAAAGTTGAACTAAAAATTACATAAAAAATGAAGGGTACATAAGACCCAACAACCAGTGATGAATTTTTTAAAGCTATCATTTCATTTTAATTTTAAAAAATTGCTCGTTACTCGTCTAAAGAAAAAACTGGCGATCGGTTTCGATTTGGTATTCGAATTTGATTCAGACACGTGTTCATTAGCATGTCATTATCTTTAAAGTTATATTGCTTTTTGTGTTTTGTATTATTATAACTACGAATTCGCTGTAGTTTGCGTGTGTAAGAACTGATTCCATATTTTGCTAGGATTCTATCAGCTTCAGAACAGGCATAGTTGCTTTTCGGTTTGAAAATCGTAACAGTACTGGAAAAAAGATTTATAATGAAATTATTTATTTAGTCGAGATATGATATAGAATTTCATGTTTACTTACCTCTTTATCGATGTCTTCTTTTGTTTTGATCGTAATTGATGGCAGAGAATCCTAAAAAAATAATTTGAATAAATACTTCGAATACCTAAATATTTAAATTCGATAATCAATCAACTTGATCAGTAACGGTTGTAAAATAATAAAATGAATTTAATACGTAATCTAACAAAAAATATTTAAACCGCGATTAAACAAAAAATTGTTTTCCCATCGTTTTTTTTTTTCAAATTGATGGATTTCTTTTATGATTATTTTTCACTCAATTTTCAAATTTATTATTTTTACAATCAAGCAGAATTTTATGCATTAAAGCAAATATAAGAAACATGCATCTTTCACTTACAAGTAACGATTTCGAGCTACACTCCAGTCGAGTATTCAACACAAATGGCACTCCTTGTAAGCCTACAAAACCGCAAAAATCATCGAAAATTATACCATAATGTAATTACACCGATCACCGGAGCATCTCGACGGATTCTCACCTTGACAATACGCATTAGAAGCACATTGATTAGCTGAGCTCGGAACACTAGGAGCAGGACGAGTTGGTTTCATTACTAAATTTTCATAATCGTGGCTATCGTTGTGTTGATTATTGGTTAAATCGCATTTTGTCAGTAGACCGTTCAAGTTAATTACTTCTCCGTTTACTTTCGGGTAACCGTTTGTGACGCTGGAATGATGAATCAAAGTAATTAAAAAAGAATTACATATTTATGCAGATACAATCGCGTAACATGGTCCTTGAAATTTAGATGCTGAATTTTTTAATACAAATGAAATACATTTGCAGCTCAGATAGATAATAATTACTAGCAATTCTTTAGATAGATCGTGTTGAATGTTATTTTTAAATTAATTGAAATGAAATTCATCTATTTATCTCATCAACAGCGCAACAGCGACATCTTGCGATGTATGAAATCCCAATATGACTCAACGATACCGACATAAATACCCATTGGAAAAATTGAAATAATGAAGACTTCGTTGTACTTGCAAGGAGCATATTACGCATATTAAAAATCTCATAGACGTTTTATCGTCTTCCTCTTTACCTAACGCTTTGTGCGATGTGATTACCAGCAGCTGACGGCGATTTAGATTTAACGCATATCAGGAACCCGTTCAATTCCCTGAAACGATAAGAGAGTTTTCATTTAGAATCGAGAATATTATTACAATATTTCTTATCAAAAATACAAAACCTATAGAAAAGGGGAAACCTATGACGTCACTCGTCGCATTTCATTACTTATCGATGTTAATTTACACATTAACCGTATCACCGAGAAGTAAAGCTCATACAGTGTAAAAATCGAACAATAAGCTTCGCGAAGTTTATCAACAAATAAAGCCCGGAATTTAATTGGTTAATTGTTTCCATCGCTTTTTAAAAATAGTACAATGCAACGACTCATGACCTCTGGTACTTCAGCATGACTCACACTATTCGATCAAGAGGCGATGTTTAAAAAGCCGCTTTCCTAGATAATTCGTCTTCGTGTGTGCTTTCGCGGACGAGTTACTGTGTATTTAATTTTATCTTCCATAAAGGAAACTCGACTACAATTTACGCTAATAATTAACGTCCACGAGCAGGAAATTAATATTCTGAAGCCATCTTTTCCGGTTACTTTGTTGGTCGCTCAGATATGATAAGTGTTTACGAAATGCTTCTTTAACTCTTCGTATGCTGGGAAAATGATATCTGATGTCCGCCCATCGGTGGAATTTTCGTTGGAAATTGGAAGGTGATTAGCTTGAATTATTTAAATTTTTTTAGCGAAGTATTTTTCAAGGAAACTTTTATCACATTATTTTTACGTAAAAAAATTCATTTTTTTAAATTTCTTTGGAGGAGGCAATCGAAGAGGGGATTTAATTATAAAATTTTTTTTACAAGTCGATTTTTTTTAACGTAATATATTCCTATTTTCATTTTTTTCATACTTATGCAATTTTTATGAATGCATTTAAAAAAAAATTACCTGAATTTTTTCAAAATGTTGTCAAACCAGAGATAGACTAAGGGAAATTACTAGTCAACGAAAAATGCACGTCGCTACCTCTGAATTTGGATCAGTTACAGTAAACACATATTCGAATAAACATACAAAAACTTTTCTCAATTTTAAAAGAATTTTGAAACAACTCCAATTTATTTTCATGTTTCTGCCCAATTGTCTTGAAAATTTCCTAATCACGTTCACGAAGTAAATGTTAATTCGAATGAAACTCATTCGGATAATTTCGATGAAATGAAAATTAAAGAGCGTAATAACGCCTTAAAAAGAACAAATTTACGATCGTACACTCGTAAAATATTAACGACCTCGAATTCGCGATGGATTTTACGACAAATGTAACAAATATGGAAAATTGAAGTTCCTAATGAAGCAACAAAGTTCAATCTTCGAGTTATCGGTGAAGATATTCAAGCAACATCGTAGAAATTTTCGATCACCGTTGTTTTTCTCCAGAAAACTTAATTTCTTTCAGCGGAATCGCTTTCCGGTAATCTTATCACGAAACGGAAACAATCAACGGATAAATCAAAGCGTGGAATTGAATTGGCCTACAACACGATGTATCGAATTAAATCATAAATATCGATTAATTTACATACCCAACGAGATCAAATCCATCGGGTGCTCCTCTGGTTTTATTCACCAAAATGACAATATCTACGACGAATCTCGGACAGCGATTCTGACGCGATAGTTTATAACTCAGCTGCTTTTTACGCCAGCTTCTTTGATCTGCGAAAAAATAACGCAATATAGGTAACCGACTGACTAAATAGCGTGAAATTGGAATCAACACGAAGCGCAGATTATAAAAGTCTGGCATAGGAAACGATTCGTTGAAAAAAATTCGTCGAAGCTTTTCAACGCGTTTGTTCAAAGTGCTTCAGTTCTTTTGTAATTTTCAAGCACAAGCCGCTAGATGAAAGTTGAGTGCTACTTGAGATTCACAATGAAAATTGAGATGATACGTGATTACTTTTTAAAATCGAGAATACATTTCCGAGTCTCGTTGAAATGTGATAGTTCTCGGAGAAAAAATCAATCTAACTAGAAATTCAATCGCCGAATTCGTAGTAGACGTTTTTATCATGCAAATCGAACCTACAATAATCCAAGGTTATCAAAATAATTACATTCACATGACCTGCCTATCAAAGAAAAACACCAATATGAATAGGCAACTACATGGAACCGTCTTGGAGGGAATTAATGCACAGAGGCGAGGATCAATAGACCGTATTATTCCGATGCTCCTGCGAACGAAAAAAAAATCTGAGGCTATCAAAAGGGATGCTCCAACAGATAACATTATTCTTGTCACTTTGATGCCTATTACGTGACGATGTAAGATTATTAACGCAACATCGATGCCGGCCAACATTCCTAATGATAATGAAATCACACATCTGATCACGTCCGTTGAAACTTTCACACGAATAGACGAGCTAGTTACGAGAATTTTTCGCTAAATAAGCCAAAAATTTTGTCGAACAATGAACGTAACACAGACCTATTTATAATACAGGAACTATATCTATTGTTTACTAGAAAAATCAACCAATGTAAACAATTTCCGATATGTGATTAATTCGCGTTAGGATATTTTTTCAACTCACCGCTATCCATTGTCCTGGGTATAAGACCATAGCCTTCAGGAGGTAGATCTTTTTCATTGATAATTTTCAAATCTTCTAGCACATAATCGGCGATACTTTCGGTTTTTGATATGCATAAATATCGAGCAGCCTTTTTTGCGAAAAACGAATTATCTTTACCTAAATCAGCGGATATATCCGCGTCGTAGGTTTTTGTGATCTGTAATAAGAAAGTATGTCGAGTGAGTGGGCTGCGTGAGGTGTTAATTGTGTGAAATACTTACCGCTCGGAATCCTTTAGGACATTTTGATACATCTTCAATAACACAAACCGCGGTTATGGGTTTATCGTCGGAGAACAGCGGAGGATTCTGTTTGATCATGGTTTTCGTGATGTTGGCACTTGTGTGATAAATTTAAATCAACGAATATTAATGTAATCTTTAAATTTCATTTTAAAGTATCACGTATCAATGAATCACCATTCGACTGTAACAAAGACTAGACTAATAGACTGAAAAGATGTAGTGGAACGTTGATATCGTATTGTTTTGGTATCGGTCGTTTCGACAGTGTTACCAGTTTAAAAAGTGAAATTGGTGATGCTGAACAACATCACGTTATGGGCGAATTTCTCGACAGTGTTGAAACGCTTGAGCAGATTTTGATTTCATTTTGATTTTCCTCTTATCACTTGTATGAAAATCTTGGATTTGGCATTTCCCCAATTGAGTTACATTCATTATTTGTTCATTTTGAATAAAATATATATAAAATCACGATGGTAAACATTCAAAGTACTGATTCACAATGAATAAATTAGATAGGTAATAGGTATAAGTAACCCATTGAAAATTTTCAAGTAGATAATACGCAATATGCTTCCAAAATGCTGAGCTCGAAATTACAATAATTTGTAAAAAAAAGGAGATAAAAGCAGGGCAATGTTATCATCAGTAATGAAATATTTAAATATTCATAATTAGGTAAATATACCTCGCTGATGATCAAATTGATATAAGAAATAAGAATGCTTATCAAGGTATCACTTTCCAATTAGAATATAAGAAAAAAACCACACCTCACTTACTTTTAGAGAATCTCGAGTTGACTTATTTGTTCCTCAGCTTTTGGTTTTAGTATTACAATCTCACTCACAATTTCCCTCTAACACTACGAGAAATTCGCTTAAACATATCGAATTACGACAATTACGTCGTGACTCGAGAAAGGAATTGCACCGATCGCGAAACAAGATTTTCTTGGGATTAACCAAGTGATGTAAAAAACCAATTCATCTAGCTTGTTACGTAATTACTTCGTCGCTTTTAGCTCTTTTTAAAATGATTATTAATCATATGACCATGACAAAACATGCTGCGAGAAATTTTCTTCAATTCCTTCAAGTACTCTTAACTCATGATAAAAGATAAATTTTTAAAGTCGTTGAACTTTCATTAAATGAGCGTTGCGATATTTTTATTTTTTTTCAGTGTTAGATAGCATTAAAAACCATGAATCCTCTCAATTAATGCATTCATTCATCAATTAAATCAATTTCTAAAAAATAGAAAAGTATCTTTCAAAAGTTATAATTTTGTGCAAGCACATGAGTAAAGAAATGAAAAACAATTTCGATTTAAATCTCAAATAATTATTTTAATTCATGCATCATTCAAAATAATATAGGTCACGAAGAAAATCAAATCACACAACAACTATTACTATGCTTGATATGAAATTTTCAACAAAAATTAAATAACGTTTTGTGATCATTGAAGTATCCAAAAATACAACACAAAATACACTGTTATGAGTCCATCACTGGGTGAAAAATACACTTCAATTCACATTATTAAATAAATGAAACTTAAATCATAATTACAATTTGATCACAGAAAAAGTTTTCAATAATACGGTCGACGATAATTATTTTGATATCTATTTCCGTACCTTCCACCATCTCCTCGATTTTGATATCCATCACGTCTATCATATCTGGAATGGTGTTGGTATCTGTCACGCCTGTTATCGTCAAAATTCCTATATCTGTCTCGTCTATCATCGTAACGATCATTCCGTCTGTTGTCCCGACGCGGCGCCCAATTATAATTCCTTTTCGGTTTGTTATACCATGGATCTATTATCGGTGGATCTCCGATGCTACTTTCTAGAACAGCTTTGTAATCTGGGTCATCTTCTGTGTATCTGTTGGCGAATTCCTTTTCGCATTCGTTGATGAATTGTTGTTGTTCGTTGGTCAATTTTGGAATATTTTCGACGTCCTGAGTAGAAGGAATGGTTTCTTCTTCGGTAGTAACACTGGTGTTTTCTTCAGCCATTGTGAAATAATGTTTTTGAAAGCCGGCTAAAAATTAACTGCGATCTGAAAGCAAGAAAAGGAAATAATTCAAAATATGTGAAATTGATCAATGTGAATAAAATAAATGAAAAGCCGATGATGACATACAACTTACAAGAAAGAAAGGCGGAGATGTAAATTAAAACCGTTTAGTAATATTTCCGTTGCATTGATTCTGGAAAACGAGTTACAGAAATTGGTTGATATTTCACTAATACTGTAAACATTAATCCGTAATTTACATCACGTTGGAAGTGGAACAACAAATAATAATTGAAAATTGAACAGAATTCAGCACAAAAAATGTACCGTATTAAAACTTCAACTTACTTTAAATTTAGCATTCAGCACTGATAAGAAACCTCACCTTATTATATTCTACCGGTGAAAAATTGAGGAAGTATGAAGCAACAGAAATGAAATACAAAATGCAGAATGTACTAATTCTCTTAATATCGCAACCGAAAACAAATTAAATTAATTAGAAACGTTAAACTGAAGTTTCTTGAATATTAAAAGTGAAAAATGAAATATTAAACTGATAATAAATGATAAACGTAAACACTGATCACTTCACAGTGCAGCCAGTTCCATCATCTAAAAATGTAAATTCTGGTGGATATTCATCAGGTGAAACAAGTAGGTAAAAAAATAATGTCGGAACGGTAACATAATTATCAAAAATACAGGCTCTGATCAATTTTTTAATTTTATCTATCATGAAAAATTGCAAATAATTTCATTACTTTCGTAGAACTTCACTTATGACAGAACTTCTACATTTCATAGAATTTTTCATTTGTTCAAAAAGATTATGTGACAAGTTGAAATTTTACTAATTCATATTAAATTATTCATCAGTTCACAGGTCTTCAAATGATTGGAAAATTTTAGTTTGAACCATGATATTTCCCCTTTGTGTTGTTTGACTTCATGTGTGTATGGTACGTAATTCGACTTACTACTTATCATAATCATTAACAAAGATAATTTGGGAAAATATTTAACCTAGGAAGGCACAATTGCATTATGAATAAATAAAATTAAGCATTATGAAAATTTATAATTATCGACTTTCGGATAATCGACAATACATGATTAAAAATTGATACCATAGGTCATTTCTAATCAACATTTTGTATTCTAACGGTGGCTTAGCTATTATGGTACATATTTTAATGAATGAGAGAATGAATGGATACGCCATGATTTCGATAAATTGTTATCTTCCTGTCAAAACTGAATAAACTATGCAACTACGTTATTATTCGTAAAATCCTAGACTAGTAATTTTATTCGTTGAACAAAATCACAGTGTTCCTGTATGTTTCTTTGTCATGAAACTTCAATTCGTGTAGGTTTAGGTACTGATTACCGGTTGTTTGAATGTACGTTTATTCTTTCTCATGGAATTACGCAGTGTACAAAACTCGCTTTTAAATTTTTTTTCAAATCGTACCGATATTTTCGGAAATGGAAGTATTTATCAAGAATTTAAAACGGTCGAGACAAATCAAACGTCAGCGAATGGGTTCAATTCATCCGTAATATTTGGACAAATAGTATACAAAGATAATGCTGGTGACATCCATAAATCAAATTCGCTTGTTCTTAAAATAACGCCGCCTGTGAAGAATAGTAAGTTTATTTCAAATTCGTACATTAACGAGATGAACTTTTACACAAAAATAGTTCCCGCTTTGAGCTCCACAAACGCTTCATTTTCTTCTTTGTTTCCTCAATTTTATCATGGTGAAATGATATTCAACGCAGAGGGGGATCACGCGGTGCTTATTTTTGAAGATCTGCAAACATCAAGCTACCAAATGTCGAAGGAAAAGTCATTCCTCGATCTTGATCATTTGAAGTTGATGATGCGTAAAATTGGTGAATTTCATGCCTACTCCTATAAAGCTAAATCTACAATGCCACATGTGTTTTATCCTATGGCTAATAATTATTTGGAGACAAACCCTATCGTTAACTGGGAAATGCGTAAAATTTTAAAAAATTTGGTGCCACGAGGATTTGAATATCTCATCAAACAAGATTCTACCTACGAAAAATATGCCACGAAAATCAAAGCCATGTTTGAAGTTACTGATGACATTTTGATAGAAGTTATTTCCAACGATAAAAAAAATCCCAACTCAGTAATATGTCATGGAGATTATCTCAGAAATAATGTAATGTTTCGGTATGAAAATGAAGTACCGACTAACATGTTACTAATAGATTTAGCAACATATCGCCTAGCGTCACCTGCTGTAGATTTAGTAAATGTTTTATATATAAATACTGACCAAAAAACCAGAGATGAATACTGGGATGCCTTAATCGATGAATATTATTCAGCTTTGCAGACAACTTTTCCGGAAAATGAAATTCCCTCTAAGGACGAAATATTAAATGAATTTACTGACAGAGCATTCGTTGCGTATATTATTGCTTCGTATTTTTTACCTAATCTTATTGTTAACGATACTGAAGCTCCTATTTCAGAGCTAGATCTCATGATAAGTCCTGAAAATGGTGAAGGAGGACTACACCAGGTTTCAAAAGATGCATTAACCGAAATGGCGTTGGAAATTGGAGGTGAAAGGGGCACAAAAGCTTTGAGCGATGTACTTCGTGATATGATCGATAGGAGATTCATTGGCCATTGAAGTACCAATCATGTTGGTAATATGTAACTAAGCATAGGTACCTATTACTTTATCAAAAGTAGCCTAATATTTGAATGCATTTGTATAAGCCATTTCAATTTTAATAAAGATTGCACAATACTCAAAATTGCGAATTGTATGGTGTCCATAGTTTCTTAAACTTCAGCCTGGGAGGAGATAAGAGATATACTTCAAAAGTGTATTCTACGCTTCACTAAGTAACTTCATTTATCGATGAAAAGAATACTGTGATGAATAAATGCGCTACTAGGTAAACACAAATTGATAAAAATGAAGTAATTTGATGAATATAAATATACTCGAAAGTAAATAGGTATTTAAGGTATAGATACTGGTGTCCGTAAGTGTTTAAAGTACTTACTCCGATTAGTTATCTTGAATTAATCATTTCTTCAACATAATTTGAGCCAAGCTTCATAAGTTGAAACAACAACATTACCTGCCACTGTTATAGAGTTACTGCAGTCAGTCATTTTGTAATGTCGAGTAGTGAAATAGGTACCTACATTAGAAGTACCGAACACCTATAAAGATCTTTTTCTCGCCTCTACGTATTGATTCACGATGAAAGAAAATTGGGTGAGTGATGTGATTCGTAACTGTTTTATAAATAATTCTGATGTTTTTGGTGATGAAAGCACTTTCTTGTCATTTGAAGAGAAAACGGTTGAGCATACTTCAAGTGAGGGGTACAATTCAGATTCATTATTTGGACGTTTCGTCTACGCAGATAAACATGGTAGAATTCAGAAATCTAAGCAAATTATGTTCAAATTATCACCAAATACCAAGATGAGTGAATTTGTTACATTTTCATTCATAAACGAAATAAATTTCTATTCGAAAGTAACACCAATCATGTGCACTCTTGATGCGTCATTTTCCACATTAATTCCGCGATTTTATCACAGCGAAATAAGATTTAATATTGAAATTGACCAAGCAGCGATCATTTTAGAAGATTTAACAGAACGAGGCTTTAGAATGACTGATAAGAAATCATTCATAGATATTAATCATTTGATGTTAATGATGCGGAAAATTGGTAAATTTCACGCATTCTCTTATAAAGCTAAAAACACCATACCGGATTTATTTTATCCATTGGCTAATAATTTTCTTCATACGAGTTTCCTAGTCTGGGAAAAACGACGTAAAACTCTATTAAGTCTTGCTTACCGCGGATACCAGCGTTTATTACGAGATCCAATTTACGAAAAATACGCAAATGATATTACTACCTTGTTAGAAAATGCTGATAATATTTATGTAAATACTTTGACTGGTGACAAAGAAAATCCTCTATCGGTTATTTGTCATGGAGACTATTTCAGAAGTAATGTGATGTTTCGATACGAAAATGATATACCCGAAGATCTTGCATTTATAGATTTAGCTATGTGTCAGTTAGCTTCACCAGTATTAGATTTAATTGGAATTTTATACATACATGCTGATAAAGAAACAAGAAGTAAATATTGGGATACATTAATTGATGAATATTATACCGCTTTAGCGGAAACATTTCCAGAAAATGGAGTACCTCAAAAAGATGAAATATTGTCTGAATTTATTGGCAGATCATTTTACGCATATCTAGTCGCATCGTATTTCTTGCCTGCATTATTTGCCAGCGAGGACGGTTCTCTTTCTTCATTGCTACAAGGACGCAAGTTCAACGAATTAACCGATGATTCGATAATTGAAGCATTTTCAGTATATGGCGGTGACGTATGTACTGAAATATTGAGCGATATGCTTCGTGATATGATTGACAGAGGTTTTATATGTAGTCAATAATTTTGTTTCCACTACATACAATGCATTAAACATTTCGGTTTAAAAAGTTTGCATTAATTTAGGTAAGTATAGGCAGCCTATTTAGTGAAATTAACTACCTACCTTCATGTTTCATTGAAGATTAATTGTAAATTATGAAGATACTTGAGCAAGCAAATTTATCTTAAAATGAATAAGTATTAAATACCTATATACTTAATTGATTTATTGATGTGAAAAATACAATTAAATATCTTTATCAAGCATGCGAAATGATTTGATAAGCGTACTTTTAAGTAAGCATACGTCTCAAAAATTTAACACACCTAGTCTATCTACCTAGTACCTGTATGTACTTAGTACTTACTCGTACTGGTACTCACTTACCTGAAGTACCTTGAGGTCTCTATTCAATGAATAATTTGTGTATAGATTATCGAGTAAGTACCCACTACGTACCTAGTACCTAACCAACCTTGCTTCAATTCATCACGACTTTATAAACTCAATTATTTCTTAATACTGCTCAAACAAAACTTCATCGCTGAAAATTTGTTAAACGAAGAATTACATTGCGATAAAAACATCTACAGTGACTCGTGAAAATTGTAACTGTTTACACCTATTCATAATGGAAAAAGATTGGTTGAACAACGTGATTCTTAATTTTTTTAAAAGTAATGTCGACATCTTCGGTTATAAAAGTACCTATCAATCATTCGAGGAAAAAACGAAGGAAAACGAGGCTCAAACTCCAAAAGATGGTTTCAACTCGGATTTACTCTATGGACGCGTCATATATGTGGATGAATATGGTAAAACTCACAAATCAAAACCAATTGCGATCAAATTGACACCAAATCTTCAACTTGTTAAACTAATTTCATTTGCATTCATCAACGAAGCAAATTTCTACACGAAAGTAATTCCTGCCTTGAATTCTCTTGATAAATCGTTTTCTACGTTTTTTCCGAAATTTCACTATTGTGAAATGACATTTAATGCTCAAAAAGATCAAATGTTGATTATTTTTGAAGATTTAACTGCACGAGGTTTTAGAATGACTGATAAGAAATCATTCGTCGATATTAACCATTTGATGCTAATGATGCGTAAGATTGGTCAATTTCATGCATTCTCTTATAAAGCTAAAAACACCATACCGGATTTATTTTATCCATTGGCTAATAATTTTCTGGAAACTAATTTCTTAGTCAATGGACAACGACGCAATTTTATTAAAAGAATTGCCAAACGAGGTGTTCAACGTTTACAGGAATATACAGCTTATGAAGAATATATTAACAACATTTCCATAATGTTGGAAAACGCTGATGATATTTGTATAAAAACATTAGTTGGCGATAAAAAAAATCCTTTATCAGTTATCTGCCATGGAGATTACTTTAGAAGTAATATAATGTTTCGATATGAGAATAATATTCCGCAAGATTTAGTATTAATAGACTTAGCTATGTGTCGTTTAGCGTCTCCTGCATTGGACCTGATCTGCGTTTTATATTTACACGCTGATCAAAAAACAAGAGACAAATATTGGGATGCGTTGATTGACGAATACTACAAAGCTTTGAAAGAAACATTTCCAGATAATAAGGTTCCCCAAAAAAGCGAAATATTATTGGAATTTGTTGGAAGATCTTTTTATGCATATTTGGTAGCATCCTATTTTTTGATTCGTTTGATTTATGAAGACTATGGTACCACGTCATTTCCTCTGAGTGATGACATATGTGTTAAATTCCGAAACCTTCAATTAAATGAATTATCCGAAGAAGATAAAATGAAGTGTTATCTTTTTTTGGGAGGAGACCTAGCAACTCAGGCGTTGAGCGATATACTCAGAGATATGATCGATAGAGGGTTTATTTGTAAGTAATTTCTTTAGCGATTGAGATCTAGGTAAAGTACTTTGTTTTCTACTCAGTACATCCTCACAGTACTCTCCTATGATGAATTTAGGTACTTGGTGATAAGATCAATAGAGGGTTTATTGGCAAAAAAAATAGGAAATATTGCAATACCTGTAGTAACTTAGTGATAAGTTAAAGATAAAATGTGTGATTTTGTTATAATAAAAAAAAAAACTTTCAATATTGTTTCTCTTTTATTTTATTTTTACTTCCGTTTTCACAGATGAAAAAAAAAATTAAGTAGGTAGTAGGTACTCATAATTTTGAACGATTCATCATCATAAAAATCAACAATAGCTCATGCATTTCAAAATATTTGCATATTTTTTCATATATCACAACCTTTTATAAGAATCATGAATCAGTAGTTCAATCATATTCGATCTTTCATTAGGTACTGCTTTCTAAACGAACTCCGTATTTTTTTTAGTGTTAATAATGAAACTCGTTGCATTTCCTCTTTCAATTCTAATTTTATATTGCATTTACTATGTGGAAACAAGAGAGGGGAAAAAGTCGCCGATTGAATTCAGGAAATGGCCCAATAGGAAGCTCAACAATTGTGTTAATTTTTGCTCCGGACAAGATTCTCAGTGGAACGGATCTATACGAGAATGTTACATTTTAAGGGAAACCCAAGCACCGTTTTCTCACTGTGTGATCAAATGTTACATTGAAGAAAGAAGTAAGTTATATTCGTTCGTTTTTGTATTTCATCTGAATAAATAGAGAATTTATGTTATTTGACAGCTGTTATAAAAAAACTAGAGCAATGCCTTTGCTGGAATAATCGCTGCGTTGCTCAACCATTAAAGCGAAAGATTCCTCAAAAGGTAGGAATTGGAAATCCGCTGACGTTTGGAGATCGCAAGAAAATTGAATTTGAAAACGTGTTTTAAAAATTTCAATAACATTTTCAATAAATTTCAAGATGAACAAATATTCTAACAGAATATGTAAAGTAATCGCATTTTCACATCGGAAACTTGGAAACTTCATTTACCTTGTTTTTTTTATACTTTCACACATATTAATATCTTATCGAAACTTTAGAGGCACTTTCGATTATACACAAATCAAATAAATAACTTATCAAATCATAAAACGTTTGTATTTTAAAAGAAGAAAATACTACAATCTACCACACAAAGATTACCTTATTTCAGAATCATTATTTACGTAGAGTAAGATAAAAAATACACTTAAAAAAATCAAATCTTAATTATAAACAGTCTCTGTCCTTTTAATGACTAAAGAATACCAACGCCGAAAATGTTTTTAAAATAAAAGAACACAAAACAACAATTTCCAATAATGGTAACTTAAAAAAAAATTGAAATAAATGCTTTAATTGTAGTTATAAAAAAAATCAAATAAAACAATAAAAAAATATGGCAAAGCTATTAGCATCACGTTGTTCTTTAAAAATAATAAACCCGAATAATTTCCGAAGATTATAAAAATTCATAATCCCACGAAAATACTCCACGATTTATGTAATACTATTTTTTTCATAATGAAAATGGCACTGTTCATCTCCGACGCCACTTTCGTATTGTCAATTCACACGTTTTTTCAAAACGTCTCGAAACTTGAACGCATACGAAAATTGACTACTTACAACAAATGCATCGTCTTATAATCTACGATAATTGATCGATAATAAATTACGAACGGAATCGTTACGATATGTTTCATAAAATGTCACAATGTGATGCCGACTAAAATGAAAAAAGTAACGTAATTTTTGATCAAAAAATGATATCGAAAATCGACTCGAACGTTAGAAATTACTTAAAAATAAGACAGCTCTTCACATTTAAAGCTACACATACAATTAATACAAATAAATACTCGTATCCGAATAAAATTACATGAAATTTTTACACAATTACACGAAAAACGCTTATCACAGGGGTCAGACTTAGATACAAAGTAAAATACATAATGCAAATTCATTTGTTCAAGATATCGTATTCACATATTTACATGATAATAAATTAATAAGTAACAATTAAAAATTACCGTTGGTAACTAAATGCAATTTCTCGAAAAACATGCAGCAAAGAGAAACGATAATCCAACGATTTATATTCATCCGAGTAATGCGTGATTTGCAGTGTCATTATGAGGGAGTGCTTCGACGGCACATCGAGTAAACACTTCAGAGTCGCAAGATTATCGTTAATTTACACTTCGAATTCAACTACGACCATACGTGAGTGAGCAACTAAAATCATTAGAGACTAGAAACGAATCGCGTGTTAAAATCTGAAATACTTAAATCTACAAGTATTTTTTACAAATTTCCGATGTTCTTGAAACGTTTCAATTTAGCGGGGAAACTATCCTTGTAGAGAACCGGATCAGCGCGGAATTCTACTTTTTTCAACGGCATCCTTCCATATATTTGAGTAAATTTATTGATACATTTTGACCTTTCGACCATATGAAGTAAATCGGCGGAAAGCACTTCGGTATTGGTGCATTCGGGGCATTTGAATTTTTTTCTTGGTGCGACCTAATGACACAGAAAAAATATAATTCGTTTTCTTGTAAAAATGCAAAATAAAGACGAATCCTTCATCGAGAAATTCAATCAAAAACGACATCTGTTCAAAAATCAACATAAAAATCTTTTCCTAATAAATATACACACCTTAATAGGAGCTTTATTTGTAATATTAGCGACAAGAAAATTCATCGCGATGTCTTCGCAATTCATGTGATGATCCACCCATTCCTTCACATCTCCCGGCATCGACGTCGTATATAAATAGTTCCAGTACTGCGACAATAAAACGTATAATTAAATACGACGAGATAAAGATGACCACATGAAAAAAAATAATTACTTTATGGTAAAATGCGGCACCGGTTAAAATCATTGAAATTTCATTCGTCCACTCTGATTCATATCGCCAAGATTGCGAAATATTGTTCCACACGTGCGTTCTAGACGGAAACCCGACAATACGATCGGGAAATTCTCGCCATACCTGATAAATCATATATCACGTTTTAAATCGCATATGTCAGCGGAATATAGACATAATTAAATCGTTATTTTCGCTTATGCGATTTTCTTCACGAACAAATAATTCACCTCGAAACCGAAATCTAATTCGTCTTCGGTTAACATGGAAATATCGTCATCTAACGACAAAACAGCTTCCGTTTCAATTTCTTCATAAGGATAAAATCTATTTGAGAGCTTGTTTTCTTTAGTTTGCTTAATTTTCAATGGTTTATTTATTTTCGGCCATTTCGAAGCTGCAAACGAAATATTTATGCATTGAAAATAAAACAAAATAAACATTTACATAACTCAATTATAAAAACCACCGCATACTCGATGCATCTCGAAACGTTTTTATGGTTTCCAAAAATACTCCAAAATGTAATTACGAACGTAAACTTTGTCGTATTTGAAAAAAGTAAACTATCTCGGTGATATTTTATCGCATCGTTTATGCGGTAATTTCCATCCAAGGGGAAGTTATTTTTAGATTTAATTGCTGCATAAATTATTCCTTACGTTCTGGCGGAACTAAACGTTGATTATTCCATACGACTAAAATCATCGATAGACTCGGGACCGTGGCTAGTTTTTCAATCAACAGAAATAAACTTTCGACTCTGTCGTATGCTAAAACGACAGCAGTGAAGCTGGACGAATACGATTTAGTACGCAAGAAAAGCGGCGAACGAGCTCCGACCTATGGATAAAAAACTTAAACGGGTTCTTTTGCAATAAAAACAACAAGGATGTAAGGCGTACTAAATTAGATCGTAAATTCCAATCTTCGTAGAAAACTGTACTTTCCGGAAACGCTCGATGATTTAAAATATCCAACGTGGTATTAGTTATGGCTTCCATAGAGCTGAAATATTTTGAAAATAACCAAACGCACTGAGACGACATTTCACGAATTCTACTAGAAGAGATAGATCTCGTCAATTCGATCACCGAACTTAGATCGTCTTCCATAACGAAAAGAGCAGCTCTGCAAAGACAAGTAAATTGAATTGGTTCGTTTTTTTGGCATAAATTAATTTTTATACCTTTTCCAGTCAATAACTTCATGAAAAGGCATCATCAAGGAGTCCGACACAATGACGGGTACACATCCAGCAGCCATAGCTTCCAACAATGCCGGTTGAGTTAATCTTGTTCCTCGTAAAATTAAGCAAAATTTGGAATTCTAAAAATAAACCTGTATTATAGACCGAGACAACATAAAGACCAACCCAACGACATATATTTTACCTTTAGTACTTCCGGATAACTATACTTTGAGCCATTAACGCAACGAGATAATACATTCGAATTAGGACATGATTTCAAAACGACTATTTCCTTATGATGTCGCTCCAATTGATTTATTTTTTGCAGGAAAACCGAATGTACATTTAATTGCGAACATGTTAATAACCAGGATCTGTGCAAAAATAAAATGAATCGAATTAATACGCAGGAAATAAAGAGTTGACCTACTACGTGACTAGTATTACTACCGTTCGTTATCCGACAATTTATCCGTAACATAAGCATGGGGACTAAACGCAGGCAATGATATGTCAAATCCAGGCCGATATGTCCAAGAATCAAAACCAGCTCCAGCTATCATCGCGTTTCCTGTCCTTAATTCAACGACGCTGGTGTGCTTATCCGGCAGCATATTGAAAATTAAATGGTTTTCACCATTGTTCCAACTACAATTTAAAATTTTTAAAGAATTTCGCAAATTTTGCGTCAACTAAGAGGAAGTATACGTACTAAGGTAGAGAGTTCAAAGCTTGCGACGTTTCTTGAACCATGAAATTATCCTGAGCCAATGTGTCGAAAGGTGGTAAAAATATACAAGCATGATTTGGATTCGAAGTAACATATTTACTACGTGTAACACTACGAAGTATGCTGTAATATTCTTTACTTAAACGATGAATAACCGGTTCATTTTTACTGTTTACATAGTGTTTCAAAGGATAAACGTAGATTTGAATTTTGTGCTCGCCATTTATACCGCATTTATATATGTCGAAGCAATTATAATAATGACAATTTCCATTGCGTTCCGATGATAAGCTAGCGTTCGATGGAATTACCACTTTTTCGTCAATTTTCATGAAATTAATAGCCGTTGAATTGACATGAAACACTTCCCTCGGTTTATGTGCCAGCGATGATAAGAACAGGAAACAGGCCAGCGATATCAATAAAATGACCGCTAACCAAGTGGAATTCTTGAGGTTATGTTTTCTGAAGTAATTCAAACCACATCTTATCACCATAGTTGAGTAACTTCACTCAGAGAGGCATAAGCCTTTGGAATTTTTCGAAACTAAGTGATGTTCATGTTGGTGCAGATGGGATCATCAACGAGTAAACACGCATCGATATTTCACGTATACTTTAAATGCATAGAAATTACCGTGTTAAAATAAAGGATTTATATCACGAGGGAACACGAACTCGCAATTCTAAAAGGTTTATTACACTTCATGACAGTCAAATAACGTTTGAAACTCGTAGAATAACTCAATAAATTTTCAAAAGAAATAAAATTTTTATGGTAATAACATTAAGTTGTGGTTGACTTCAAATAACAGTGTACCGAAGCTTTAGTGTACATAAAAAGTGTACATGCTCTGAATTGAAGATTGTGAAAATGAAATCAAGTTTCGAGTTGATTTAACTAGTTTAATGGAAAAATTTCCACAAATAATTGAATTTGTAACTGTTTTTTTAAAAAAATTAATATTTTTTTGAGGTAAATCAGTAATTTTGGTGAAAAAATGTAAAATAAATTTTGCATTCAACTTAAATCACAAGTCGACATCAACTTAATGCATGCACTATATTCTCATGTAGAAAGTCAACATATAATTTTCCGGGAAAAAAGTAAACAAACTTTAGCAGAAAGCTAAGAGCTTGATTTTTCAAGCTTTTTCAGTTCTTTTCTTGCAATTTTCTATTCAAAAATGAAATGGTTTTCTGTTATATGTGAATAAGTTGAGAGCAATGATCACTTAGCATGAATATGGATTATGAGTTCAAATTAAAAACGTCGAATGAACGTACAAAAGTTGAAGATCTTTTCGATTACGAAGGCTGTAAAGTTGGTCGAGGAACTTACGGCCATGTATATAAAGCAAGAAGAAAAGACGGGTAAATATATCGCTTAACTTTGCTGAATTTTCATCCTATTGCACCTCCTAAAGTAATTTCTTCGTTTAGAGGTATAAAGTTTAAGTTTAACACATTTCCGCAGTTGTGTGGCGGATTGCTTCGTCACCACAATTTTGTTTCTTTTGTATCATATCTCATTTAGTTCTCATTTCGTAGTTTTATATTTAGTCAACATTTTCATTTCTGATGCTCTTTCAGTAACGATTCCAAAGATTATGCTCTCAAGCAAATCGAAGGAACAGGATTATCTATGTCAGCTTGTCGGGAAATAGCCGTAAGTATACCTGAAGGTATACTCCTGTTATGAATCATTTTCCTGAAACATATAATTTCAGTTACTACGAGAATTGAAGCATCCCAATGTTATCAATTTGATTCGAGTATTTTTATCACACAATGATAGGAAAGTATGGTTACTTTTCGATTACGCTGAGCACGATTTATGGGTAAATATAAAATTTTTGAGCAGTTATAATGTATTGAGATACGTACTTTATTACCAATCATTTCGTAGCATATAATCAAGTATCACCGAACAGCAAAAGCTAACAAGAAACCTGTTATGGTACCTAAAAGCATGGTGAAGTCTCTCCTATATCAGATTCTGGACGGAATACATTATTTGCATTCGAACTGGGTACTTCATCGTGATCTGGTGCGTCAAATTTTCATCTTGAAAATTCATATCTTTGAGCAAATGAGTATTCTTTCAAGTTTTACAGAAACCCGCCAATATTTTAGTAATGGGCGAAGGCCCTGAAAAAGGACGGGTGAAAATCGCTGATATGGGTTTTGCTAGATTATTTAACGCTCCGTTGAAGCCGTTGGCTGATTTAGATCCTGTTGTAGTGACGTTTTGGTATAGGGCTCCGGAGTTGTTGCTTGGAGCTAGACATTATACAAAGGCTATTGGTAAAATGATTTATCATATTTGTAATCGAAAGATTTATTCAACTTCGCACCTTCTTAGATATATGGGCAATTGGATGTATTTTTGCCGAATTATTAACTTCTGAGCCAATCTTCCATTGTCGCCAAGAAGATATTAAAACAAGTAATCCGTACCATCATGATCAACTTGACCGGTGAGTTTGATGATTATTTTTAAGGTTTAATTTCGAAGTGATATATCGCCGTTTCCTGTAATTTTTAGTATATTTCATGTGATGGGGTTCCCTCAAGAGAAGGACTGGGAGGACATTCGAAAAATGCCAGAATATCAAACATTGACTAAAGATTTTAAACGTGCCAAGTAAGTTACATTTTGGATTTATTAAATTCTAATCGAGCTTCTGAAAAATTTTTTCTGTAAATTTTCAGTTATTCGGCCGCGTCGTTAAGCAAGTATATGGAGAAACATAGGATCAAATCAGAGAGCAAAGCTTTTCATTTAGTAAATCAAAAAATATTATTTGCTAATTGAAATACTGGTCGGAATATTCATTTTATGCCTCTTTCAGCTTTCGAAATTGCTATCGATGGATCCGAATAAACGTATTACTTCGGAACAAGCCATGCAAGATTATTATTTTCAAGAAGAACCACTACCTACACAAGAGTAATGATTCGACTTTATTATTTTATACCTTCTACAAGAAAATAATTAGTCTTTGTTTATAGCGTATTTGCTGGTTGTGCTATTCCATATCCTAAACGTGAATTTCTTACCGATGACGATCAAGAAGATAAATCTGATACAAATAAACGGCAAACAAACAACGTATGTCTCTTTCAATATAATCCCATAATATTTCAGCTTTCAGGAAACATTACTGACAGAATTTTTTCAGGGTGCTCAAGGTCAGTCAGACCAAGGAAGTCATAATCATCAACACGGACCAAATGCTAAACGTGTTAGACTCAATGGTCCACCGCATCAGAGTGTGAACCCTGGTACGGTTATGTCAGTCCAACAGCAACAGCAGCAGCAACAACAACAGCAACAACAACAACAGCAACAGCAGCAACAACAACAATCTCACCAGCAGCAAGTCCAACAGCAAGAATTTCACCACGTCACGCAACATCAACAGAATTTAATGTACGGTTCTGCGGTTACTTCGCAGCAAAATAATTTTCCTCAAAGATATTAATTTTTGTAAAGTATTTTGTAAAGACTGGTTTTCCTTCTATGTTTACTCTTTATTATTTGTGTTACTTTATCGACATTGTATTTTTTCTTCGTAAGGCTGAATGTGTTTTTTTCGGGTTGTAAGTGGTTTTATACAACAAACTAAGCTCGATGTAGTTCAAAGTTTGTTCTATAAAATCATCTAGGTATAGGTTATATAGGTTTCATGTACTGTAGGTGTATATTATGATATTCCATTTCATTCGTTGCAAAACTGTTTTTTCGAGATTTTATTATGTATTTAAGTAAGTTCAATTCGCGACGTTTCATTTTTGTTATGATTAACGATTCGTTACTGTTCAATTATATGTAGTTATACTGTACTGTATTGTTTTTGTTTTTGTGTCGACGTCGAACTCTAATAAAACGTAACATTATTTCCATCAATAAAAATTGTATTATGATTTGTTTTAATGCGTAAAGCGTGTTTTGAAATTGAATCCGATTCTTTGATTAATCCCTGAGCTCATGTTTAGAGCAGATTTCGTTGATGCAGTGGTGATTTAACAAACTTTTGACTCTATTAACAGTTATCTTAGCTATCAGTTCTCTATTATTAAACTACGTGCCGATCATCGTACTTTGTTCTATTAGCATTACAAACTATTATTGTTTTTTGGTTGTTTATTTGTTTTCTACGATAGAACTTCATGTTTCTTTGTACGCTTATCTCGTTTTTTTGCAAAACATCCGCTACAGTTCTCCTATTATTTCAGGTTTCGTTTCAATAGAGTTATCGTTCTTCAGACTGTGAACAATTAACGGAGGACAGAAGATAAAAATCCCTTCAGGCAAACGTATTCTTTTGATATTTCTATGTTCAAAGTTGAACACGAGTTATCCAAATATCTTTGGTCTTTCTTTTTATCGTAATTGATGTATTTACTGTTGTAATTTTTGGTTAAAATATTCGACATGGTAAGAACTTAAGATTCTGTTATCAGTGAAAAAATTCTGCAGATAAACAATCATTCTCATCCATTCAAGATCGTTTATCGAGATTGACCGAATAAATACTCGTTTATTTGATTAAAAATTGAATCAAAGAGAGCGATAATTCCGAAAAATAATTCGTGTTCAAGTTAAAACTTAGCAGAATGCGAAAAATAAAACGCATAAAAACGTTTAAATTTCCCTCTATTATCCAAAAATCCAATATGGTTGCCATTCTTTTCGGGATTTCAGGTTCAGTTCGTTCGTTCAGTTTCCCCTCTTCCTTCACTTCGCTTAGCATATGCACTTCCCTTTCGTTCCACGTTTTACGACCATCCATGCTCTTCATTTTTTCAGCATTTCATGTGAATGTGAGTTCAAATTAATTTCAACGTATGATTTTATCGTAATTAATCGCTGTACTTGTGTATGTAATTTTTGAATTACTTTACGTGTTAATTCCGCGGTGTATTTCATCATTATTATATCACTTGCCAAGTTTTGCGGTACAATAATTTTCATGAAATTTGAACTGAAATGATCGTTATTCAGAAACAATGCTTAAGTGGATTAATTCAATGAGAATTTCGAGGTGAGTTGATTATTTATTCGATTAAGTAAAATTGATTCGAATTTTACGTTAAAATGACGCCGTAGATTTGAAACATAGTGAATGTATGATCGCTTCTAGCTAATTTCGTCACTGTGAATATTCACGTATACATCGTCGCCAAACATGGAGAGCGACAACGAGAAGATAGTAACGTTAAATTACCTGAAGGACATGTTTAATGGTACGTTCGACGAAGACCTTATCGAAGCAGTACTGGAGCAACGTAGTTGGAATAGTAAGATTGTTTATTTTTATATTAGCTCGTTAACTATTCCCAGAAATGAAAACTAATTAACGAAACATTGGATATGAGGTGTGCGTCAGGTATTGTGGATTCGATAGTTATTTGTTTCGGTTCCTAACGAGTCTTACTTTATAGATGTGTTTATTTTTCAATTCGTCGCGTAACTCGTGAATATATTTACAGCTGATCGCGCCCTGGATGATCTGATGTTAATGGCTCAAGGTAACACGTTCGAGATACCCATAGACGATACGACAGACACGGCCACGAACCCGCAGAAAACTGAAACCGAGATCGAAGACACCGAATGCACGTCTGAAAACGGCGTCAGTGACGAGAAACCCGAAAGCGAAGATGATATAATCGTAGTAGACGAAGAAGAATTCTGTTTAACCGGCGAATCCGAATCGGATGATGGGAAATCAGCTTCGCAAAAAGAACTCGTCATCGAAGCTCCTGTTAGTAAGCCATCTTATGCAAATGTCGCGCGAAAAACACCACCAGCTTATCAACAAATATCGCAAATAAAACCGCCGGATATATTGTATTCTGGGTATACGTCGTTCGATCGAGTTAAACGTACTCGAGATTCCATCGAACGTGTGAAATTTTTTGTTCGTGAGAAGTCGAAAATAATGGTCATTTTGCGCGGTTGCCCGGGTAGCGGTAAAACTTATTTAGCCAATAAGATTCTGTCGAGTTGTAATTTAGACAAACACCCTTACTGGTATATACATTCGTCCGATAATTATTTCCATATTAATAACCAAGGAACGTATCAATTCGACGACTCGTTGCTTCACGAGGCGCATAAATGGAATCAAAAAAACGTCTTGTGCGTTGTCCACGAAGGCCTTACTCCGGTTATTATCGATAATACGAATATTAAATTATGGCATATGGAAACCTACGTCAGGATGGCTGTTTGTGCGGGATATGAGATCGAGGTCATTGAACCAGATACACCCTGGGCTTTTCAAGCATCCCAATTAGCGAGAAAAAATACCCATAATATTAATAAAGAAAAATTACTTATATTGTTGCAAATTTACGAGCATAACATTAGCTCTTCGTTGTTACTGAAATCATGTCAAGTAGAGTACGCTACGGGTAACGCTCCTCCTCAACCTGGCACCTGCGAGTTGACCAATTCCGAGTTACTGTTGTTGTTCGAGGATTTACACAACGTCATTCACGTCTTCCCGAAGCAACTGAAGAAACTACGAAAACAGAAACCAACCCGTAAAGCTAAAAAGAAACAGCGTCGGTTGGAAGATCAAAAACTCGACGAGATTGTTCAAGCTATCGAAAACTGCTGCGAAAACGATTCCACAGTGGACGAAGATACCGAGTTGGATAAAGAAATCGCTGAATGTTTCGCGTCGCGTAATTTAGCCGAAACCACTGATTCGGAAAAGAGTTGGCAAGACGTATCCGACGTATCGTATCTCACTGTCGACGAAGAATC
Organism: Maconellicoccus hirsutus; assembly: GCA_003261595.1. NCBI lineage: Eukaryota > Metazoa > Arthropoda > Insecta > Hemiptera > Pseudococcidae > Maconellicoccus > Maconellicoccus hirsutus. The sequence goes on along the minus strand of QBDW01000167.1, from coordinate 152,183 downwards.
GTTGGAAGACTCAGGCGACGAATCGGACGACGGGGAGAATGACACGGATGACGAAACCGAAACCTCTATTTCGTCGGATTCGCATCAAATATCAGAAAATGAATTCGATGAAAGCGAAGTAGCTCACGTTGACAGCAGCGAAGAAGAGAACTCCGACGATAAGGAACTGAAAGCTGAAAACGAGCAGGATATGACTTGCCTTAATTCGATGATCGACAGTTTCAAGAATCCTGTGCATTTAAACGAGAACGACGCCACCGTCGAGATAAATGCTTCGAATAAGAACAAGTTCTCTAATCGTTTATACGACGCGTTGTCTCAGAGCGTACCTAGGCTAAAATGTTTCGAAAACTTTCACGATACCGATGACCCATCACCGACTGATGACCTCGTCGATGAGGAAATAGCCAACGTTAGCGATCCGGCGATTATCCAAAGCGTTAGTAAAATCATCGATGAGGATTCTCAACCTGATGTACCACCTGTGGTGGAAACCGATCCTAACTTCGTTACTCCGGAACCCGTCGCATCCAATACGATCGTAAAAAACATCTTAAACAATGCTCTGCCATCGACCGAAGATAAAAATGCATTCACCGATTCCGCCGAATTGTTTTCTACGCTTTCTGCTCCGGTTGCGGTGTCGAGTGATCTCGTGAACATAATGGAGGACACAGGTTGTCGCGAATTGGACGATCCATCCACGTTCGGCGTCGATTTACGTGTCATCGATCGTGCGTCTAGTACCAGAACATCGGCGGATTCGTTTCACGATGCGGAAGAATCGTGTAGTAGTTTCGCTACGCCTTTAAATCGTAGTTTTATTTCGCCCGAGGTGACCGTCATTTACAACGAACCCGATAAACTCGAGGCTAAATCTAATAAAAGCCTGAAAAACATCAACGCCGCCAATTCCGCCGAAGATGATCGTAACTCGTTGCTCGATGAAGCAAAGTGGCTAACTAGTAGCGTCGATTCCGACACTTCGCTGTCCTACCGTAATAATCTAAACGACGGAGATGACCTTGTAACGGAACCGCGCGACCAGGTAATCAGCAGCAGTAAGTTCAAAGATATCGACGACCTATCGACCAACATGATCAGAAACGTGATCGAGAACGATCTATGGGGCGATAGTTTCGAAGACAACACTCTCGCGGGCGCCGATCGTAACCGATGTACGTCCGAAAACTCGGAGAATTCGGATTACGGTAGCAACTCCAGTTCATCGGACGAGCTACGAATCACCGATATACACAACAGCGTTAATCGTTTCGTCAACAACGACATCGCCAGAGATCCAACCGGCGAGAAGAAAAAGCGAAATATAAATCTGAAGAATGAAAATAGCAGCGCTAAAGATGACGTGAAGTGGACCGTCGACTCAACGGTCGAACTGAACACGTTGAAAGAACGAATCCTTGTCAACAGTCTCGATAAAGTATTAAATCAAAGAGTACCCGAAGACCAAGACACCGATATCGCCGAAAGACCGGTTCTATCTCGTAAATCATCCATCAGCGGATTCCAAATGATCGAAAACAAGCTAAACGATAAAAACGTAGAACGCACAGATACCGAAGACGCGATCCCTCGCGACGAACCCGACGTCGACGCCGAAAACACTAAATTACTTAGTCAATGGATGAAAGGCGACAGCTGGGATGCTAAAGAAACCACCGAGGGCAAAGATGGCAAAAGCACCGAAGCCAAGCCACCCCGAAACGTTCACGCGGACAGTCCCAGCAAACAAAAGAACACCGAAACTTCCAACATTCGATTGGTCAACGACATAAAAACGTGCACCGATAAGAATAAAAATCTGTCAGCGAAACTAAAAGCCATGAATTTCGATGCCCCTGGAAACGCGTACTTCGCATATCGTAGCTATCCGAATTCCGAAGATTCCATGTTCGGCTTATCGCCAGCATTCGATGGTAAACTGAAAAACATCAATTTCAGCGATACCAAAGATACATTCTATGGAGTCAACTCCGTTATGCCGAAGAAAGTAAACGAAGGTAGTTCAGATGACGGTGAACGAGCTAAACCATCATGTTCGTGGAGCTTAATCGACGACTCCGACGATTTGTTCGCCGAATCAAGACGTAAGAAAAATACCGACGATATAACTCCCAAACCTAATCGTAAAAATGCCAAGAAAAAAGAAGAAAAGACACCCGAATACGTCGAAGAATTAGTCCGCAAATGGAAAAGCACCGTGTTAGAAGAGACGCCTCCGGATTATGATAAAGTTCTGAAATGGAGTCCGGTCAGAGACTGCGTTGATGTGGAATGGAATACAGACGATAACCGTTGGCCGAAAGCTTCAAATACCCTGAAGCCTCAGCGACCTATTGTCTCACCAAACAGTAACTACTTCTTGCCCGATGATTTATGGAGTAGGAAATACGATAAAGCTACAAATACCGGTACCGACGACATCAACGATGCGGTCCAGTATCTTGCAGCTAATTGTAGAGAAATCAACGATAACAGAGAAACGCCCGAAGTGGCTGCTATCGAGTTGAAGATGAAATGCGATAAGAGCACGATGACAGAAGGAAGTTTTTACACTGTGAAGGCGAAACCAATCAAAGCAGATCTTGCGAACATGTTCCCCAAAGAGATGGCCGACTCCATATTAGATCTTTATGATAAATGCAACGGCAACATGGACTGGATGATCGAGATTTTAATGGATGACGGGTACTCTCCCACTGATGATCAGCTCGAGTATTTAAGTTCGTTGCAAAATGTAGTCAAATGCGATGCACCTGTTGAAGTCGAAAACGCCAAAGAAAAAGGTAAACACGACAATCATTTTATTCCTATAACCGCGAATCAATTCTAATTTTTTATTCTCCTCAGATAAACCAACCTCCGAAAAAAAGAAAAAACCCAACGGCAACAGTAAAAATAATCGCAGAAGCAATAGTCACTTCGAAGACATCAAAGATCCCATCGATTCCACCAAGAAAATCAAAAGGAAGAAGCTCGATCTACGCGAAGATGCTAAAACTACAAACAACGAATACGACTTTTCCACCGAGTCGCCCGATGAAGATACCGAAAGCAGCGTGGAGTTGTTTTTGGATACGAATATGGTCCAGCAATTGATCGGATATTTCGGAAATCCCACCGTCTATAGTTTGAAAGGTATTTCAAAAGGAATCGCGGTAGAATATTGTATGGAAAGATTGATAATAGAGTCTTGAATGCATATTCGCTCGATCTGGTTGTTGAAAGCAATTTCTACTCCCCTCCCCCTGATTTGGTCAGATAATTGAGAATTTTGTTTGCCGCCTCAAGATGAATTTAAAACGTAAAAAGGGTCTTCAATTTATCTTCAGCTTTGCTGCGTAATTTGCAAAAATCTAATTAGTTTCATAGTTTGTCAATTACTCCAACTTGATGAATTTAAGTGGAGTTTAAGGGGCAAGAGACGCTCTGAGGAAAGATATTGTAATAAGTGTGTAAAAGTTAGTAAGAAACAACTTTGTTTAAAAAATTTGTTCGTAAAAACGACATTTCAAATATAATATTGATTGGGAGAGGGGGAGGCCTATAAGATGGATGGGGGTTGAAAAATTTTTTTTGCACTTCAGCTTACTTGAAGAAAAAATTAATTGTAAATCTTTAGTGATCACTAATTTCGATGTATCTTCGATATTTCTCGTAGAAATGTGAGAAAATCTGATTTTCTTTTTTCGAAAAATGTTTTCTCAAATTTGAGGAGAGGGGATTGCTCCAAATTGAATTTTTGTAATAACCAAAAATATAGAGTAGACATCAAGGAATAATTTTAACAAAACGCTTTTTTTAAATCGGAAAATGGTGGGGGGGGGGTGGCTGAAAATTGAGTACCGTCGCTTAAAATCTTTATTTTAATGTATAGAACAAGAATCAACCATGAAATTGTTTTGGAATACTCGGTCGAGCGGATGTCTTTTTTTTATGCATTTAAGACTCTACGATAATTATTATGTAATTTTTTTCTCATTTTTTTCACAGATTGCCAACCTATTATTAAGTTACCTGCTCAGTTAGCTCGTCAAATTCACGCGTATTTACTCGAAAGCGTTATCGATCAAGCCGAGAAAAACGAATATTTGATCAATCAATTAGCCGAAGGTGAGAATTTGCTAATATGAATGGGCAATAAATGACCAAATCGTTAAACATAGTGTACAGTCCAAACGGCAAGAATTGCTGTAGAAACCGGATTTAGCTTGCAATCGTAATAACATTTTTTTAAAGCAATTTGTGAGAATTTCGAGTTCAAATTTGAGTGAATTACCGAGTCTTTCCTCAAAAGTGATCCCGAGATATATCAAAATAGGTTAAAGTTCAATAAGGAAATTAAAAAGTTGGATGAATTTTTTTCTGAGTAAATTTTGAGCGCATACGAACTCAAATTTAAGCTTAAAATTCTCAAAAGTTGCTTTAAAAAAATTTCATTACGATTTTTGGATTCCTCATAAAATTTTAACCCGTTTTTACGAATTGCTAGACCATTTTTGAAAAAAGATTCTCTGAAAGTCGACTCAAATCTAAACGTAATGTACTCAAAATCAACTCAAAAAAAGTTTCAACGCTTTTTTTGATTTTTTTGTGAAATTGTAGCCTATTTTGATGTGTTGGAAGGCTGTTTGTGAAAAAAAACAAACTCAAAAACCTGCTCAAATTTGAGCGTTATGTACTCAAGATTGTCGACTAATAAAGAAAATTGTGAGTAAAAAGATGTCTTGGCGAAATTTCTCATCGTTGTGAAATAAATGTAATTTTTTCTCTCATTTTGGGTATTTTTTACGAAAAGAAAACACGCTCGTTTTTTTTTTCTAAACGAAAGAAAGATGCATATGTATCGGAGTAAATTTGCCCCGCGCCCCCTTCTCCTACTTTGTCGTAGTTCTCGTGCGACCTCCTTTTGAAAATTACGTTTCGACGTAATATCTAGATAATGGTCATCGATCATGGGAAATTCCCCTTTAAAAGAGAAGAAAGAAAATACCCCAAAAAGGAAATTAAAATAAGTCAAACCACGCATCACCTTTTGGGTGAAAAAACACCGAAGGAATTCTTTAATAACGCGGTTCTTTTTATATTTCCAGAAGAATTAATCACGGACGATGGTCAAAATGAAGAGAACACCGGCGAAGTCACGCGAAACGATATGATCGAAGTTGAAAACACGCTTTCGGATGTGATCAACGTGAGCATCTTGTATTAAGGGTGTTGCTAATTATGTGAAATTATATTCGCGCTTGTGATTCGCAGAGCAATATCGTGACATCGGCGAATAGCGAGAATTCATTCGCGTCAAAGCTCTCGTTGGACTTGTTGCTGAAATCGTTCCCAACCGTGGATCCTGTTTTTGTTAATAGCACGTTTAAATCGAATAATTGCAATTACTATGTAAGTATCGAGACCCGAGGCGACGTTAGAGTTGAGTGGTAATTTACGCGGCTTTTAGGAGACGAAAAATATCTTGAATGAAATGGGAACCGAAGTAGCTACGAATCTTACGTTTAACCTGAACGACAAGAGTCGACTCGTTGATCAGATTAAAACCAACGATGCACCGGTAAATGATGAAATGTGACTTTCACCTTGTACGAGTTTTGAAATGTTTATGTTATTAGTTATTCGAGAACACGACTGCGTTGGCACGAGGCGAAATACTCGAACAGGTGAACAGTTACCGCGACGATGCCGCATTTAATTACGAACAATGGCAGAAATTCAACGAACAGCTGAAAACCGCTGTGCAACGTAAAAGATTCGGTGTCGCTCCGTATTATCGTGAATTAGTAAGTGAAGGAGTTTCAAGAAACGTTTTTTCACGTCGATCGTTACAAATACGTTTTTTTTTTTCGATAGATGAGCGCGTTTAAACAGAAATACGATGAAGCTAACGCGAACGCCGCTGCTGTGCTTATTAATTCGTGCTGTTTCAAGAACTCGAATGTCATAGATTTGCATTTCTTCAAGGTTACCGAAGCGTTGAGAGCTTTGGATATTTTCCTCGATCATCATATCGTCCGGTTAGCCAATGCAGCTCGTACCAAGACAACGTTGTATATCATTACCGGTCGAGGGACCGGGAACAGCGATGGAGTTTCGCATCTTCAGCCACCGATTAAGGCCAGGCTCAAGAAGAGGAGTATTGAATTGTTAGTATTTTTAATCGTTGAAAATACCTGAGGTGGTTCGGAATTGGAACGTAATTCATTCAACGTATCGCGTAGCACCTTTGATTTAAATTTCAAATCCGGTTAATTCGTTTTGGGTGAAATCGTAAAATGACAAAGTTTAATGTTCGGGTGGGAAATTCGACCAAAAAATACGTCGTTCGTGAGCACGAAATCGCGTATTCGTGAAACGTTCACGAACCCGGCGCTTAACTTCGTGTAGGTTTGATTGATGGATTTTTTCGAGTGAATTTCAACCCCTCCCCGCTTCAGTTTACCCTCTGGTTAAGTCATTTAACGCGACGCGAAGGCGGAAAGTACGAAGGGTGGAGTTCGTGTTTGTTCGTCTGCGTCGGAATGTTACCCTCGACGCGTTAATTTGCTCTGTTTTTTATTAATTATCAACATGTGATCGCGTGCTCCACCAAGAGGTCTCGGTCCGATGATTCGGCTTAGTTCGGCGTATTTCGTGGTGTCGTCTAAGGGTTGGAAAAATATTTCATTCGGTGGAGTTTTTTTTAAATTCCTTCTTTCAAGATCATGGAGATTTTAATAATTTTTTATCATTTCAGCGAAGTTCAACCTTATAATACCGGTTTAATTGTGGCTGTTGTACGAAGAAGTTCTCCGTTGACCGATGATCTGTGATAATACGTGAGTATATTGTCGTTTCTGAAATAATTGGTTGTTTGAATGCATGATTTGCATGTTGGAGTAGTATTTGATGGCGATAAGGATTTTTACCGAGGATCGTATCTTCGTGTATTTCTCTGAGACGAGGAATACACAATAGGATGATATAGAATGTATTAAAAATCTGTTGGTTTGTCAGAAGCTTTGATGTAATGGACTTGAAATAATTTCAATTGAATTTTTATAATGAAAATTAAAAAATGCCGCCTTAAAGTTTAAGATATTTAATTCGATATTGTGTCGAAAATTAACACAACGAAAATATATATTACAGGTTCGCCTTCTTCTTCTTCTCGTCATCAATGAATTTATCCCTCGTGGGTTAATTACAATTTACCAATCACCTCGTGGTTACTATAGAAGATTTATTTATATTTTTTTTCTTCATAGTTTATACTTTTGTGATTGACGACGGTGCATGTTGAATATGGTCGTAAACGAAATGTACGTATTTTTATTAAGCATCGTTATTCGATAAAAAAATGGAAAGATACATCGATGGAGTGCAAGAGGGTGCTTTTATGAGTCGATCTCGTTCTAGTCAATCTCGTTCTCGACGTACGCGATATAGGAAACGGATTAAAGTTGTATGGTTGAAAATGACGTTCGAGGTGTCGCTTTCGTACTTCTTTCCCGCTATTCTTTGTTCTCGAGACAAATCCTCGTAAAATTACATCGTGTTGCTGGAATATGACGCGTTTCGAAGAGTACTAGGGATGCTTTTAAAAGAATCTTGAGTGAAGGGTATCTTCAACCTAACAAATACTTACTCGTCGATGAGATTTAAGTTGGGTTTATCATTGTTTCAAAACACCCCCTAAGGGGTGAAATAAATTGTCGAGAATGATGGGAATTTGTCGAGAATTCAAGCGAATTTTGATGACTGGAAGAGGCTACGTGGACGAAAATATTTCGGCGTTTTTATTAAAACGAACGGAATCCAGAGGATGCATGTTTTAAGGCTGTTCGACTATTTATTTTATTTATCGCAACACGAGATCATATCTCGATTTGTAGTGAATTCGAAGACGATTCGTGAACTTTTAAAGACTGATTTTTTCGATTCGATGGGTGACTTTTTTCGTTTATTTTTTAATTTTAATCCGAATAAGTGATTTTGTGACGCATCCCGATGGCAGTTGTTATTCTGAATGATTTTTTCTTACGGCTGAGTTTCTTTTTTCGAAGGATATTTATAGTTTTCTCTTTTTTTATCGTATAGATCTCCTTTGATCAGGATACGACTTGTAATTTTTATGTTCTCTTTAGTAATTTTTCTCAATTTCAAGGTACGCGTAAGTAAAAAAAGAAAAGGGAGGTTGTTGCTCCTATTTTAAGTTTAATTTTACACGTTTATCATGTTGACGTTTTTTTTTCTCGATGTCTACTTTCGTTAATTTATGATTAAGTTGTAAGCGTACCATTAAAATATTTGTTTTTCGAGTTGATTTTTTTTTTATTTTTTTATTTTTAGGTTTAGGCTAAGAGGTGGTTTTTCACGGTTCATGTGAAATTAATTACTAATAAGGGAGGAGGGGGGCGTGTAAGTTTGAAATAATTTTTTTGCAGCAATAAAGTTGAGAAAAATAATTTAATGCGCGGATTTTTTGAGATATTTCGAACCAGTCTCCGTTGCTGACAGGATAAAACGTGCGTGTCGAATTTTCCGCAAATCACGAGATTTATCGCGAATTTAATTCAACAAGTGGTTTTTTACGCATGAACGTATTTTGCATGTGTTTGATATTGTGTGAGCTTGAAGTTGGAATAATTCTTGTGAAGTTCGATTTTCATCTTGGGTAATGTATTTCATTGAATCGAATTCTCGAGAAAGTGGATTTCCTCTTGCTGCTCGGTTACGAGTACTGGAGGGAATTGAAAATTCGTTGAATTTTTTAAAGAACTTCATATTGGGTGAAAAACAACGGTTGCGGTGATCTTTGATCTAAATGATGGGTTCTTTTTTCAGAATTGCCCTAGAGCGCTCAAAAACTCATCAATATTTTTTGCAAGCCGTAAAATTGTCGAAAATTGAGAAGTTTTGTTCGACAGATTGATATAAGGTAAGGTACAATTTTTTAATATTTTTACCTGGTAGCTCAAGAAAACCGACATTAGAAAACGCGCTGGCGACGCGTAAGCGTACATCTTCCGCTAGTACGTGGTGGCTCGTATCAACGTGACGGGCTAATGGTACCGATCTTTCGATATTTTTTTTTGAGAGAGCTATCGATTTTTTCGGTGCATTGTATATGAAGTTTTTTCTTTTTATTAATGTCTTAAACGTGTTAAAAAATGTTTTAACAAAAAAAAATTAATCCTTTGATTTAACTCTGAAAAGGCGCTGGTGCATTGTGGATTTTAAGGTGTTTTATCGTGTGCCCGATCCTCGAAAATTCTGATTTACGGCTTATAGATGCATATTACACGGATACGCAACGTGATATTTTTTTACCGTGAAATCTTCTTTGAGGGGGGTGGGGCCTTGTTTGAAGATTTTTAAATGTGTTTTGAGGGAGTTTTAGTGATTGAAAAAATCTGAAAAAAATTCATGTTATTCAGTTAGACAACCCTTACCAACGACCAAAATTTCAAGTCATTTGATCGAAAATTCGCTAAATTGGGCATTCACGCTAAAGCCCCGTTAGTAATGCTCACTTCTGCCTTCTCGGGGACAAAAAAAGCTACGAAAACCTTTCTGAGAAATTTTTTCCTACTTTTACTCTTCAAGGGTTACATAACCTGATGAAAAAAAGTTGCAAAAATTTACCCCTTCAATTCACGGCACTGGCAAATTTATCTACACGTTTGTAGTATCAGTAGCAATATCGTCTAATGAAACTGCATCCGCGTATTTTCGAAACACCCTGTATGACTTGTATATTTTACATTGAGAATATGCGAAAGGTAAGAATCTCATATCCTCCAATCAAGTAGCGAGCCATTTTAAAGTATTCCCTAATGTTGGGAATTTTAACGCGAAATAATTTATTACTGAATTAATTGTACGATAAATCTCATCTTTAACTCGTACCTCGCGGGAAAGCTGGAGTTGTGGACTAGTTGAACTTGCTGAAGTGAGCACCTGAAATGGAATTTTTTCTGCCAAGTTGGCCTTCCTATTTGCGAGATTTTTGGCGAATTTTTTAAATCGATAATTTTATAAAATATTAAACGAACTATACAAAAGCTACGTTTAATAAATCACCGACGGTATAAGCAAAACTACCCTTATTTCGTAATCTTTTCATTATGTCCAAAATGAACTGTCATTTAATTTATGGCAGCTCTGAAATTCTACGTTGTGTTTCCGGCATGATTTATTTCACCTTAGTTATTTCATAAGCTGGTCGAATTTTAGACGACGAACGGACGCCGTATTAATGTCTTAAGTTGAGGATTCGAAGGGAAGAAAAGCATTTTGTTTTTAATCTTTTTTTCGTGTTTTTGAAATTGAATATGTCGCGAGAAGTAAGCTTTTTTGAATTTTTAAGTTTTAAAGGCGTTTGTAATTTCTGAGATTTTTCGCTTTTTTAGGAATTTTTCAAATCTGAGGCCTTTTTTTTGAAATATTTACTCGAGTATTTTTCACGATAAAAATAAAATTGTAAATTATTTTCCCCTTCGTTGAACACGACGATATTACGAAATGATGTACATCTTGAGAAACCCACTTCTGATAAAAAAAATTCCCCGACGAAAAAAATTGAGAACATTTGTTGGTTTCTGTAAGAAAGTCTGAATGCGAAATATACAAACCTTTTTACATATATTGAAAACATTTTACGCCCAAAGTAATCTTGAGCGATTTTTAAAAGATAAAAAACGAGCGTTTCGCGTATATCGAGCTCGAAAATGAGAAGTATTACAGACAGTTGCTATTTTTTAGGCTTGTTTTCGAATTACCTATTTGCTGCGAGTCCACAGAGCAGGCGATTTAGAATTATCGCTTTATGTTTCCATTCTCCAAAATGTTATTGGTTTTTGTCATTTTTTTTCACCAATTTTCTATTCTTTAGCGAGGTGTTGCTCATTCGATGGTATTTCACGTGTGAATTTTTTTTTACTTTGTATAATATTAACATTTTAGGGGCTTTCGTGTTTTGTCTATGAGTTTTATTTAGGGCAAATGATGTAACTAGATTTTTCACGAGGTTTGTAGCGGAATTTTTTTTTTTTCGTTGAAATATTTCACGGAGGTATTTTACGATTGCGGTGATTTTTTTTCATGTCGTATAAAAATGGATGTTAATTTGCATTTTTATTACTTTTTTATATTTTTTTCCGCGTGTATCGCGTAAAGTTGCGAAGTAGATTTTATTGAAATTGATCTTTGTCGTGGTAATTTGATGATTTAATTAAATTTTGGGAATTATTCGAATTCAAAGCGAAATAGGGCAAGGTGAAAGTTTAATTGTTCAAAAAATCTGAATCAAAGGAGTATTTGTCATGTTAATTTTTTATCTGAAGTATTATCGCTAAATGATGAGAAATGTTTGAAAGAGAGCTAAATTTGAGAAAACAAATTCGAGGAATTCAGGTATCAAAATAGATGATATAAGGAACCAGAACCGTCGAGAGGGGGCGAGGGGAGAGAGTAGTCGAGCAGGGATTTCTTTTTGAGTAAATAAAAATGAGAATGTTACTCTAGTAAACTTATTTCCAGCGAAATTATTCCAAAATTACTTCAGAATTAATCTCTAATCGGATTTAATCTGTTAAGTAGTGCAGAAAGGGAGTAAAGGGGGGTTTACTCTTGAGCTTTTTTGTGGAAGTTATTATAAGCTATTTAAAGGTAATGTTTCTAGTTGCTGAAACATCGATTAGGTTAATTTTTACCATCTTGGATACCCCCTGACTACTTCGAGGACCTAATCTCCCTCTTTAAGCTTAAATCATCCCTTTTCACGTTATAATCACTACTATTGAAATTACCTCGGGATTATTATTAAAATTGAACAAAATATAGCTTGAAATATGTCTTGACTGGTAAGTCGAATTATACAGGGTGTCCCAGTGTAGAGTAGCACCCCTTCACCAGCAATGTAGCCAACTTGTACCTCGTTCATGTATGCACGTTTACCGATCCTGTAAATTGAAGGGGTAGAGATACGCTTAGCTGAATATTTTTTTGTATAAATTTCGTTCCGGATTTTTGATATCATTTTTCTTAGGAACTTGAATGAAAATGATTTTAAAAAATTAAAAAAATTGTCAAAAAAATTCTAGAGCAAGAAATGTTGATATTTGATCTTTTCAAAAGATAAGGTTAAATTTAAAAAGTATTTTGAAAAAATTCCAAATGACGTATCTCCTTTAATTTCAGAGTTAGGCAAATTATGATCATAACTCATTTTAAAGAACTTCACATGCTGTATGAAAAAGGTGCAGGTCTATTTTCATCTATTTATGATGTTATTGAAGTTACGGCGGTTATTATGACAATCCTGACGAGTAATTTTACCCCTTGAAATTGATAGAGTCGATGAACCTACGTACACACATGTACCTTAGGTTGCAGTATCATTAAACGAAAGGACGTTGAACTAGTATCGCAACACACTGTAATTTTAGAATGGTTTTTCTCCAAAGTCTTGAAAATTTGGAAAAAAAATCAGCTTCGGGGTACTTCATGTAACGAATTTCGAATCGAATATGAAAAAATAATCCGATAATTTTATTTTACAGTATTCATCGTTTGTTAAAATATCGTACAAATGAATTAAAACCCTCGAAGACCCCGTTACCTTTCCTCGTCGGGGCAATATAAGAAAATTTGATTACCGGCATCCCTTTTCGCGATAATTTCTATCTAGAGAGAGATTTCCAGACGATGTAGCGCACACGATACATATTCATCGGTTTTAAAACGTGGAATATAATTTATTCGCCAATTTTCGCGATTATTACAAATATTACGTGTACATTCCCCCGGTGTAAAATAACCGGTTCATTGGCTGTTGGCGTATTCTCGGCACGCAACCCCGAGACAATTTAATTCCTGTCATATTGACGTTGATTGTTAGAAAATTACATTTGGCGCAAACGACAAGCTCGCGTACGAAAACGAATTTCCAGCGACGTTTTTCCGCGGAATCGCAAAAATTACTAATATAATTGTTAAAACATCCGATGTGTACAATGTACACATGTACGCTGTAGCGTATACATGATTACGATACGCGACCGTGTACCTTACATAAGTGAAAACGCTTCGCCTTTTCTGTACCCTTTCGAGTAATTTACCGCGCTTCTGTAAAGGGTGAGCTTTTCGTGTTGTTAGGGGTGGGAGTAGAATCGTGGAAAACTAATTTCTACTTGATTCGCGGGTAGCCGTCACACATCGTTATTCGCTTTCGACATTTGTGGTGTGATTGAACGCGTTCTTTTTTTTCGAGTTCATTTTCGAGTGTATTTTCGTAAGTTGTATTTTTTATCGACGATTTTGCATTTTTGTAGAGAATTTTGGTGTAGGAAGTAGAGTTTTTTGGTGTTTTTATTTTTTTGAATTTGAATTTTTTATTTTTTTTTTATTTTTAGTAATATTGAATTTAGTTTTGATCGTTTGTATTTATTTTTCTATTTTTTTAGAATTTTTTTGCATTTATTTATTTATTTTTTCAAGTAGTGAATTCGCCTTGACAATTTATTTTTATATTTTAATTTATTTTCGATTTTTTTTTTCAACCTCGGTAATATACGTAAGTTTATATTTATTCTGGTTTCTGAAAAGTTCAAGTGAAATTTTCCTGATCTTTATTTAAATCAACAAATTAAAAAAATTATTGCTAAAAAATGTTACGTGTTTTTCACGTAAATTTATTTAGTCGATATTTTCTGGCCATTTTATTTCGTGGTTTCTTTTCTTTTTTTTTCATTTCCAAAAATGAGAGAGTATTTGTATTCGATATTGATAAGATTTAGCAACGAGATTGTTATTTGACGTTTGCCGAATAAATACGAACGTATATCGAAGAAAAAAATGAAAGCGTGTTTGTTTTCGTCGCGGTTTCACCCTCTTTTTTTCTCCCTTTCGTTTTTCGACAACGAATGTGTCTCATTTTTTAAAAATTTTTCCAATAATTTTCCACTTTGTTTGTCGATTTCGCGAAACTATGTTTAAAGGATTAATGACGAAGTTTTCGTGTAAGTGGTATTTTCACGAAATGCTCTTCTTTCTGAGAAATGCTTAGGGGAGTTGTTTCGTAATCGATGATCGTGCGACGAAATTCGTGGATGGGTTTGATGTGACCTGGGTAGATAGAAGGTTTGTCGAATTGAAAAATTCATGAATGTTTTACGATTTAAGTGGAAGTGGAATTTGGGGATTGGTTTGATTTTGTCTGATTTGTGGTTTTTTTAGTTGAAGAGAGTTTTTTTGTGTAGTTGATTTGAGCCTCGAAAAAATGGAATTGAGAATTTTGATATTTTCTTCAAGATATCGAAAATTTGAGGAAATACGAAAAAAATTGTGTCTAATTTAATCCTAGACAATTTTCCTTCAAATAAATTTCTCGTCAAGTTGAGCTCTGGTTCATGTTTTCATGAAGCGGCTTGCATCAATGGAAATGAAATTTTCGTTGCTCAGAAAACATCCTTCAAAATGAGATATTCTCGAAAATATCAGAAATTTACCGAGATACAAAAAAAATCTTGAGACAAAAAATATGCCTAATACAATCCTCAACAACTTTTGTTTCAACAATTTCCTCAAAAAGTTGATGAGTAGTTCTCAGAAGAGCTTTCAAAAGGGAGAAATATAGGCAAAGCAATGAAAAATTGTGCTAATGTAATGAAAACTCGAAAAGTATGCATCAGAGACTTCATGCGATGTGATTTCCATGCCCTTTAGTGTGCACCAAGTACCTTTCAAAGTTACCTCGTGTTTTCAAAGTCACCCTAGATAACGATAAAGTCTCAGTCCTTATCGCAACAACTTCTCATAAGGATCTCAAACATTTATTGGAGCAGTGTGCTATCCTGACGAGTGAACACTTTATTAATCGAAAAGCCGAATAAGATTTTTGTGATTTCTGCGATTCGAGAATATTATAAAGATTAATATTCGGTATAAATTTCAAAGAAAAAATTTTTTAAGCCATTAGAAGTACAATCTATAGACAATGAAATTGAAAGTAGCTGTGGTCCGGTGGCGCTGTGACGAAACGCTTCTAACATAATCATAAAATAATTAATGGTGAATATTTTAATGATTAAATCATCGACAAATATCGTTGTTAAATTGTTAAAAGGAAGAAAAAACTCTACAAACTCGAGATTTACAAAAAATTTGTGTTTCTGAGTTAAATTCGAGGTAATTTTAATGCAAAATTGCAAAACGTTGAAAAAATCTGAAAATCAGTGAGAAGAAAATGAGCTTTACAACCTTGAAAATGGTCAAAACGTAATTGTTTCTATATCAAAAAATAGGAAATTTAATTTTCTTTAAATTATAAGAGATGAAAAATTTTCCAAGAACCTCTCGTTTTCGAGTAAAAATTTAAAATCTAAAATTTTCTCATGTATTACAATTAATAGCATCACATTTTCAATATTTCGTTGCAGCGCGCTCTATGTATCGTTTCATTGCCAATTGTGTGTTTAATTCCATATCATGTAAATTCGATTTGTAATTTTAATTTTCATAATATTTTCTCAATATTGGACTGAATTTGTAAACGCATTTGTAGATTCTATCGATGAAGGAAAAAGAAAAAGACAGGCCATGATAACCCCGCTTGCCAAAATAGAGCCGTTGATTTCCTTAAACATTTTCTAATATTTTTTTACCTGCGTTTACCTGTAGAAAGCCACATCCAGCGACCCTTACCCGAAGAACGTCTCTAAAACGCGAAAAAACACGTGGAACGATAAAATAACAACGAAAATCGACTAACAGTGGAAAATACGCGAGAAATGCGCCTCACGAAATATTATTTCAAGATGAAAAAAATTATTCCGATAGTCTACAATCTCGTTTTAAATCATGTGCGAAAAAGTGCTTGGAAAAATTCTTATTTTTGGGAACAGCGACGATGATAAAATGGGGAGTGATAAGAATGACGTAATAATGCGGATCATTAATGTGGAAAGTTGCAGATTCTAACTGAAAATGATAATTTAGAATTGGAGTGGAAAAAAGATAACGATAGGCGGTAACGAGGATAAGGCAGTTAAGGGAGTTATACAGCAAGGGAGGAAGGAACTTGGGATACTAAATAGTGTATTACGAGTTTCATCTTGACATGTGCAATTCGAAGGGATAAAGCATTGATCAGCGGATATCAGCCCTCGATAGGAATGCGAATAATGTTAAATTAATCGTGTAATCGAAGTATGGATTTTTTACGCAAATTTCCAAAAATCTCTGGGATTCTTCACCCCCAAAAAATTATCTTTATAAAGGAATCACACATATGTAATATTAAAACAAAGGAAAAAATTTGCTTTTATGAAAACGAAAATAAGTCCTTTTGTATAATAAGACCGGTGCTTTGCGTTACGAATTTCAGACAGATTTCGACTACGACTCTTAACATTTTGGAATGAATAACGAACCCTCGTATGAAAAACCCAACCCTAAAGATTTTTGAAACGCATCAAAAATTCTTTTGTAATAATCGCCGCCGAAAACAGTGGTTTTTAGTAGTTCAAAGCGTATATTTGGCGCAGACATGTTTTCAAATTGGACCTCGGAGTAATTTACAAATTAATGAAGTCTGAGCGAGGAATGTAACGCTTGAGGTAGCGAACGCCGATATTTGTTAATAATTCATCGAAATTACGCTGTTTGGTTGTTTTTTCACGAGGAGCTGGAAGGGTAGTTGGTAATTTTTCTTATTACAATGGCAAAACTCCCTTTCTTATTGCAAGGGTGAAATACATTGGAAATTATTTCTCTTCGAGATAACTCCCGACTCGTATCGTGAAATACTTAAGAGGCGAGTCATCCGGCCAAAAGAATCAACCCCAGTACAATTACAACTTTCACCGTTAACTTGTAAAATCACGCCCTCGATAATTTGTTTTGGAAACACTTTTTCCTCGCAAATCCACCAAATACCCTTCGAGGGAAGTTATTTTTTGAATGGCAATTTTTTTGGATATTTCGTTTCGATGAAAAAGCCCATAAAGTATGCACTAAATGGAACCAATTCACTTCGATGGTACTTGTGTTTGATTAATGCTCTTGTGTTTTTTTTTTACCCTATCAACTTCACCACCCAAACCGTGTGATCGTATTTAAAAGGCGTTATAAGCTAGAATTCATATTCAACTGGTATTGACCCGAGCCACGGTGCTTTTGTTACTAAGGTTACGTTGTTTTTGTTTCTTCCCCTCCTCTTGTCCTCTTACTCGATTGTATCGTATTTAGCACGTGGTTTTGAAAAAACTACTTCAGTCGTAATTAAACGATGGTAATTTAATAGAGTACCTTTGTCTATTTTTCTTACGAGTACGTGGCGAATATGGTTGTTTTTCATTACCCAAGGGAAATGCCGGAGATTCGTATAGGTTGGATTTCATATCGAGATGCAATTTAAAACCGTGCGCTTGTAATTTAACAGATGCATCGAGGTGCATTGTCTCGTATATACGGAATCTCCGCGTTCTGCAGGGTTATCAAGTTATTCATTAATGATATTACGTTGTGTTCTAAGAATGAACTCAGTGTATATGTTTTTTTCCGCAAATAAACGTATGTTTGGACGAGCGAAGGAAATAAGTGAGGTTGAGGAAGATGGATATGTTACGAAGGCCAAGGAAATCTTATTTCTGTGTCCTAATGCCGACGATTCAACTGCAAGTTCTTTGCTTTGCGTGACATAACGTGAAATATATCTGATGTGCTTTTTTTATATCTTCGTAAATGATGAATTCTTCGTCGCAGTTATGAAATTCGGTGAAATTTGCCGATGGGAAGATTTTTAACGAGTAGCATGAAGAGAAAGACTGGAATACGTATTTTAGATATTTTTGTTTGAGGAATTTGACGGATTTAATTGTTGTTTTCGGTGTAAAATGATGTTAGTTTACTTTCCGAGAATTTTCGTTTTTGATCGAATATTCGAGGTATTTATGCAAAGAGACAACCAATGCTGGAAACTGAAATTATTACACGATAATTTTATGTGAAGTGAGTTAAAATCTCGTGGTACTTTTCCAATGCAGTTTTTTCCTATTTTCGACTTGAGTCTAGGGAGCATATGGCTCTTGAATTATTCAACTACAAAGAGCAATCAGAAGCGCGGTATGTACCATTGGATTTCTCACGAAAAATTATACAGAAATCATGTATCGGACACGTATATTATACTAAACGAATTTTAGATTTGATTTTCAGCTTTGAAAGCTCATAACTTTTGAACGGAAAGTTCGTCAGAGGTGCGGTATGCGCCATTGAATTTTTCGCGAAAAATCGAGTAAAATGAGCCTATTTTGGTTGAAAAAATCGATAAGATCAATTCCAAATCGTCGCCGAAAACTCCATTTTATTATTTTTTTAATATTTAAAAATAATAGGTTTTAATTCCCCTCCTCCTTGGCCCCTCGCCCTCTTCACAGTCATATCATGTTTTTTTTTGTTTTCTGTTTTGATGTCTTACAAAAGAATAATAGGAACAAGGGGGAGGGGAAGCAAAATTTCCTACAAATGGAAACCATTTTCCCTGGATTTAACTCATTGGTATATTATTGAAAATATTTTAAAGCAATTTTTCTCAAAAATTGTGATTTTAAATCATTTTTACATAATTTTCGTGTTTTGATATTTTCATGTCTCGGCTATGGCACACAAAATCGAAAATCGTCACAAAAAGTCATCACGAAAAAGTGACACAAAAAAGCGTCATGCGGTTGTCATGATAAACGTTGTCATGGCAACGTGTCATGCTCATGAGTGATAATCTTGATATTTTCATATCATATATGACAAGTGATAGTTATGGTGACATATCATGATCATGGTCATGAGTCATGAGTGACATATATGATGACATTAGTTGTTGTCATAGCAACGTGTCATGCTCATGAGTGATAATCTTAATATTTTCATGTCATATATGACAAGTCACTGTTATAGTGACATATCATGATCATGAGTCATGAGTGACATATACGATGACATTAGTTGTTGTCATGGCGACGTGTCATGTTCATGAGTGATTCATGATATTTTTATGTTATCATAACAATTCGAAAATGATAGGTCATGTTTAGCTGACGTATCATAATCATGAGTGGCATACTATACCATAACAAGTCATCATCATGGTAACGTGTTACGGTTATGATTGACATGTGATGAATGTCATTGGAACGATCAAGTGCCATGGTCGTGAGTGACAAATGACAATGTCTTGGTGATATGTCGAATGACAGGTCATAGTGATATCTCATGATCATGTCATGATGACATGTCATGGTGACCTGAGTAATGACGTATTATGGTAATATGTCATGATGTTGGCATGATAATAGGTATGGTGATGTGTTATGACAAGTCAGGTGATAATTATTTCATTTCAAAACGTGTTATGCGTCGTAAATTCGTGTTTAACGAAGAATATAATTTTTGCATGTCACCATAGCTTGTCGTAGATGACTATTGTCACGGTGACGTATCATGGTTAGAAGTGACATGTGATCACGTCATGGTAGCATGTGATGCGACATGATATGATCAGTGGCGTAGACAGGATTTTGGCAAGGGGGGGGGGGGCAAAACGAGTCCAGGTAGTCAAAATTTTTTTAATTAGTGGGAAACCAGAAATTGCAAACGATTTCTTTTCCTATTCCTTTAATTTATAAACAAACTACGATACGTCGAAACAAACAATAAAAGGCCATGGGGGAGCAATTGCCCCCTTTGCCCCCCTTGGCTACGCCACTGGATATGATGACAAGTTATTGTTATGGTGACGTGACATGTAACATCGAATGACTTTTTCTGGTGAATATCATTATCGCATGTTACGGACTTGTACGCAAGCTGACGCTTTATGGTACAAAATTAATACTTAGGACTTTTTATAGGATTATTTGTCTCATTTGTTAAGACTATTGAGAATTATGAAATTTTTCTATTCAAAATTCGAGTTCATTAAACTGTTGAAGTCTTTGAGTCCGCTGTTTTTTCATTTTCAACATGTATAAAAATTACATTTACCGCAGACGATTACAAAGTTGATATGAATTTTGGTGAAAAATTTGTAAGAAGTTTTTTTGCGAAGAATTTCAGCGAGGATATTTTTCATAATGACTATTTCGCGGCGAAATCCATTATTTAGGAAGATAAATGCGAAAAAGTCGCGCTGGGGCGTATTTCAGGCTGCATTACGAAAAGCAATTCATTTCAATAGATATTTCAACTTTTTATAACGTTCGTGAGTATTTTCATTATGAATTATTTATCCTTTTATGACGGCATTCGTCAGGTTGTATTTTCTCAATTTCCAACGCCCCGCGCTAATTTCGCCTTTGATGGAAATGAGCACCGCGGAAAACCTCGGTTGTGGAGCGTTTGTTTGTTGGCGAAAATAAAACATCGCGTCGTGTTGTCAAAATTGACCGAAAAAATATTTCATACGTATTCCCATTTCCGTTTTTGAAAACCTCAAGACGTGGTTTGGAAATTCGTTACGCTTTCAATTTGCATATAATTTCCGTAAAGTTTATACAAAATATAAAAGACATTTTGCATGTACGAGCTTAAAATTGCAAATTCTTCTACCGTTTAAACGACGATTAAACTGTAAAGAAATGTCAAACAGTTTCAATGAGCGAAATGCTAACGAAGCTGAAAAGAGTTGAAAAGCCTTAAAAGTTGAAGCGCCTGGTTTTTTACTTTGTATTAGTGAAATTAAAGTGGGAAAAAATTTCCCATTCGATGTTTTCGCTTTGAGAGCTTTTGTGAACCGCCAAAACAAATGTTTTTTCGTCAACTTGCCGCAACAATAAGAATGAAAAAATACGAGACAATTTGAGAAAAATTCCAACTTTCGCGCGCCACAAGCCGAGTATAACTTTTGAATAACACATCCTGTACGATGCGAATTTATCAACTCGGCGAATTTCGAAATTTAATAAAACTTCAACAATAATGGAATCTTTTCGCGAATTAATTAAAACGTATCAAAAAAATATAAATTTAAATTAAAAAATAATACAGACTTGGATTTTTTCACAGCGAAGGGTCGATTTAGCGAGGAATTTCCATAAACCATGGGTCACTCGTGTAAATTAACATTTCTATAGTTTTTTAATACGAGGCAAAAAAATAAATTGAAAATTGTTACGAAGCGTTTTCGGCGCTGAAATTGTCCTTTTTATATTCGACAAATTGCCGCCGCTTTTATGTTTTATCGTATATTAAAAGATTAGGATTTTTTTTCTATTCGTGTTTCGAGAAAAAAACCTCCGAAGAATTTGTCCACAAGTTTGCTCCTGAAACTGTAATTTTTGTAAAATTTTCCTCGCAAGGTTTTTTCTTGTTTCAAGAAAGAAAAATTCAAATATTTAGTTTTCGTTCAAAAGAGTCGAAAAGGCTCGTGGCGCAAAAGTTACCGATTTCTTTCGAAATTGAAGTTCGTCGCGAGTATGAACACGTAAAAGTAGACTTGAATTTTTATTATAAAAGTTATTCGGTAATTAAAAGGGAAATCTGCTCTTGTCGTTCTTTTATAAGCGAAAATTTCACGTCTAAGTTCACCGTCTTAAGAAAATCGTGATTTTGTGCAAAATTTATGCCTTTGGATCTATTATTTGAATCTTATTTTAATGCAGAAATGGCGGATTGAATAATTTGAGAAATTCTAAAATATTGAAGCACGAAATGACGTCATTAATTTGTAACCTTGGATTTTCGAGGGTTTTCTAAAAAATTCCAGAAATTTGTCGAGTTATGGATAAAACCTTGAAATAAAATATGTTCGTTGTTTGATTCCCAATAATTTTCGTTTCAATAATTTTCATATCAAGTTGATATTTAGTCCGTAAAAGTTGTCACTTCGAATTTGGAAAATTAGGGTTTCCTAAAATAAACTCATGAGCTTTCGAGAGCAAAAATGGACCCGAAGCGAATGTTCCAACTCCCTTAATTCGCGCACGAGATTTATCAACTGAACGAAATAGGAGGAAAATCGTCCGTATTCGGAGCAGGGGTGAAATGCCTCCCCCCGCTCCCCTCTCAATGGCTCAGAATTGACTCGAAAATTTTAAGCGATACGTAAAATAATTATATTTTTATTATCGGCAAAATCAATATTTTTTTCATTTATCAAAAATGGTCGAGATTTTTGAGAGATTTCTATTATAAAGGTCTGGAAATGCCCGTGACAAAAGTTCCTCTTCCTTGATGCAGATTTTCGACAAACCTTATGTACAACATCACCGGAAATCTCTCGTTTCCGCTTTACAACCATTCTCTTGTAACTCCTGAAACGAAACGGAAAAAATACAAAGATATACCATGGATTGAAGCTTCATCGCTTGCGCTAGAAGGTCAAATACGAAGATCTAAATGGAAAACCATCGTTACGAGACCATTCGGGAGATCGATGAAGCGAAGAATATGGCCCATAAATCGTCACCATCGTTTTGAAACACGAATAAAAGAATTTCCATCGCAGATACGGCTCGATTATTCCAGATACAACGCTGATGTCCCCAAAAGTACCTATCGAGCTATTAAACGATTCACCGGCGGCGCTTTCAAGCATCACGTGATATTCCAATTATTGAATTATTCGATATGGAAAACGCTTCGTTACACGAAAAAATATTGGTCCAGACCACGAAAGCCCTTTACGGTGTCTATATGAGAATATGGCAATCAAATTAACGTACGAATACCGCAAGTGAACTACACACGAGGCTCGTTTGGAAGGCAAATATTATCCACGAACAAAGGGAACCGCGAGCTAGAGGGGTTTTTCGCGTCTAATCGTATCAACTTGCGAGTTGATTTTTGTTCAAGTCATAAAATTCGGTTATCTTTTGCAATTAATGTAATACAGTTTCGGTCAACGATGCTATCTCGGAGTAATTTCGCGTAGTATTCATGAAAGGACGACTATCTTGGAAGAGGGAATAAAAAAGAGGCAGAGTAAATATGGAAAAGGGTTTCAAGAGGCTTCGCAAGGATACGCGAATACCGAGATCAAAAGGAAAGAAAACTTAGCATCTTAAGGTCTATAGCGTTTAAAGCTCTAGTAATTTATTCGTTAGAATGGCATCTCGATGAAAGACCACCATCCGTAGCATGAAATGCAGAAACGTAAAATACGAATAAACACCGGCATAATGGTTTTTCTCAAAACGAGACATTTCAATTAACAATTTAATCAAAAACAAAACTTACCCGGAGGACTGTCTCGCGGGTGGCCAAGCAGCAGTAAATCCGTAACAGGCACGCCACCGGCAATACGTATTTCGCAAACAATCAGTAATCAAAATGTCGCCAATTAATGGCACGCTTGTTGGATTGCAAAACGCGCGAATTTACAGAATCGCCTCTATTACTTGTCAAACATCTTTAAATTTGTCATCCAAGTCTCCATAGCAACAAGCTATTAGACACCGTCTACCAAATAAAGACGCCGAATAACTTGCGAGTCATAATAACGATAAACTGAAATTAAAAGCCATCCTAGAACCATTTCGCTCGAACCTTTTCATCTAAGTTTCACGCCAAACTTGCCTTTTAAAGCGTTAACGAACTTCTGTTTATCGAACTTCCAGACGCGGAGATTTTCGCGAAATATTCCATCGCGTGAAATTTTTCTGTTTCGTTTTACAATCGTGTTTGTTGCCCGCAACGACAAACTTATTCGATATGAACCCAAAACCCTCCTGTATCTTTTCTCGGGTTTGTTATTCGCTTAATTAAAGATATGTTGTGGTGCGAGCTTTTACTTGTTTTCGTTTAATTATTCAACGTCTTGGAAACCACGACCGGAAGATTGACGCTAAATATAATATCTACGTTTGCCAAACGTTGCAACAAAATAATGACTTGATGTTGATCGAACATCGCGGATGTGTTTTTAAAGTAGATATATCATCTCGGAGATGTTTGGTTAACGATGGAAATTATCTTTGAATCGAATAATCGAGCGAAATGCGAATTTAATGTCGTTTGGTATTGCTATTTTGTGGGGTAGAACTGCAATGGCTTCTTACCCTTGTCAGCTTTTCTACTTGACGCATTTTTCTCGTGTCAACCGAGATACCTTTTACAAATTTACGCGACAGTGAGACGAAAATTGTGCTGCAACGTTAATAATTAGCTGATGTACTGAAAACTTGGAGATATACAAAATTCTCGAGAATTATTGTATAGTTTGCTAGTGCATTTTCTATTTATTCGTAATCAAAGTGGTTTTTAGATTTTCCTGTCATAAAAATCCAAAATAAAAAAATCGTAAGAAAAACAGCATCTGGAAATGTCTTTTTTGATGTGTTGGAAGTGGTTTTTGAATTTACATCTAAAAAACCGTTTTTTCCAAGTACAAAAATGAACAAAAACAACGTTATAGAGAAGTACTTTTCATATGATTAACGTGGTTTTTGAACATAACATACTAAAAAAAATAATTCCAAGGTATAAAGTACGTGAAAATTTATTTTGATTTTGTATTTTTTATGCGATTTGGCCAATTTTTGAAATTTTGCCTGAAAAACAGTTGGAAGAAAAGAAATTTATGTAAAAACAACATTATAGCTACGTGTTTGATATATACTCAAAGTGGTTTTTGAACATAGGACATGAAAACTTGTAAAGACGCAAAAGTAAATGTAAAAATAGTTCTTAAAGCTGCATATTTCTAATATATTTTGGATTATTTAAAAAAAAAATCAAAATTATGAAAATAATGAAAAATCACATTTTCATTGGGTATTTCTCATACAGCTAAAGTGGTTTTTGAAAGTGTCGTTTGAAAAATCATTCGAAAGTTCAAAAATTAAAAAAGAAAAACTTATCATCGATGTGCTTCTCGTGTAGTAGTGGATTATATTTTTGAAAAGGGGGGGGGGTTGAGTAAAATCTCTAGCAAAACTTTTCTACGTTTATATTTCACTTTTTGTAATTTTTTTGTTCACTATTCATAATCATTTTCTTTCAGGAATTCAAAGTGTGAACATTTTGACCAATAATTGCGTAAGAATCGTGTTAAAAATTGCAATTTTTGAAAAATTGAGAGTAATTTCTCACGTCTTTTCCTTCTTGAAAATTCTCAGTTGATCTTTTGGTTAACGTATTTTTAAGCAAATGAAGTCGATTTTTCATTAGTGAGATTTTTTTTCACTTTCGGGGTTAAATTTTAATTTAATCAATTTCTGGGCATTTTCTCTAATTTTATGTTGATTTATGAAGCATTTTTGAAAATCTCGGTTTCTTTGAAATTATGATTATAGAATATTAAATGAATAAATTGCCAATTTCTTTTATTGCATGATGATGAAAAACTACTTTTCGAGAAAAACGAGTTTTTTAAATTATTGATTTGAATTACAAAAAATAAAAAAAAATTGCGTGACATAAATTCTTTTTTGTAATTTTTGCTCAAATTTTGAATGCATTACGGCTCAGAGTAATTTCTATCAAGGCTATGGTACATAAAAATGTCTGAAAATTTCAAATATCGCACCCCCAGCTTCCTATCTTGCCCCCTCAAAAAAAGTTACTGCTGTTTTAAGTTGACTACTTCAATTTTTCAATCACGTTGATTTTCTGAATTCTGAAAAAATTTGAGTAGTCAATTTTAAACATCAGTAACTTTTTTGGGGGGCAAGATGGAGGGCTGGGGTTGCGATTTTTGAAATTTTTCAAAAAAAAGTGGATTTTTTTTTGAAGAAGCGTTTCAACGTTAAATTACTGATTTTTTTCGATTCTATCATTCCATCATCCTTCAATATATTCGAAATATCAAACCCCTGAACCCCCCTTCTCCGATACCTCCCTCACAATACCATTAGGAATCGTTGAAAATTCACTTATCACAACTTGAGAATCACGCACGAAAGATACACCTGTTTTGAAAAACCTTTTCCGAGTCGAAAATACCAAACAAGACTTAGCAAAGTGTACATCGCTGAAACGGGCTCGTCGAAAAAAATCATTCTAATCGGGAAAGTTTGTAAGTAAAATTTGGGCAATCGATAGATAAGAAGTTAGAATATCTGGCATTTAAATTGGCGGTCCATCTGAAATGAAAATTCGTTGCGCTTCCGTTGGCCTTTCGTATATATCTGATTAAAGTAAAATAAAACAAGTTTGATGCGCGTTTATACGATATCAAAGGTTAAACGAAACTTTGCCAAGTATTCGGTGTATTTATGTAGGAGCAAGAATGCGACTCGAAGTTTCATGTTT
The DNA here is from genome assembly GCA_003261595.1 of Maconellicoccus hirsutus. NCBI lineage: Eukaryota > Metazoa > Arthropoda > Insecta > Hemiptera > Pseudococcidae > Maconellicoccus > Maconellicoccus hirsutus. Next base: position 125,921 of record QBDW01000167.1, on the reverse strand, counting down.
TAGCGCCTAATTATCGAGTATCGGCCGACAACCATCTGCGAACAATTTGCAAATTCGTTGTCGATTTTTAATCGGCGAAAACTTCGGGCATTTGGGTTGGCTCGCGGGGCTTCACGGAGGCGGAAAATTTCGCGGATTTTTGCCTTTGCGTTCGGTATCGGAGACTTTTCGCCGGTGATATTTTTAAAGAACGTAGAAACGGTATAAATCAAAGCGGTTTAACTGGAATTTGAAACATTGGGAAGGCATCGATGCATAAATCAACGCCATCTGTACCACTACAACGTATTCGTAATCACACGATACTTACTCAACGATACAAATTCAAACAATAGTCGAAATGTAGCAAACAATACAGACACCCTGGTATCCCGTATTAATTTCCTGCCATTTGGTATAATATTCAATAAGAGATTCCCTATATGGGCAATATTTCACGTATCGAATGTGCTCTACGATATCGCCAATTTATGTTGCTCGACAATTATAAATCTATCGTCACGTTTCACTTATATAATCGCGTACTCTTCTCGTAAGAGGGTAGTTTTCACGGTTACCTTGGTCGTAAGTCGCTTTTCAATTCTGAACAAGGCATTGTCACCGATGATTATACATTTTCGCTCTCTAATTACCGATTTAAAGTTCAAATGGTATTCCAACCAAGATGCCGAGGGTGAACAGTTTAAACCTTTGGGGAAATCGTTACGATACTTGACACGCTATGTACGTTTTAACTTGCTCGTGTTACTATTGTATTCGTTTTTCGTCGCGTTTTCCTCCTCATCCCCTCTTTCGCGGAATGCCATAAAGGGATGTCACAATTCAATGGTCAGCCAGCGATGATTATCTTTTTAATATGTTTTAACTCGACGATTAACCAGTTCATCGTATATTTCGATTTTTCACGGAGGGGAGAAAGAGTTAATGATTTAATTTGAAATCATCTTCGAGTAGGGTGAATCAAGTGATGGGTTTTTGTGTCGTCAATTGCAATATCTTAGCTTTTAATTTGGAAAAAAAGGTGTAAAAAACGTTATTTATTTTTGCAATTTTCTATTAAAATTAATTCGAATATTCGGTGACGTGACGGAATTGATTTTAAGGCGAGTAGGGTTGTTTAGTATAATATATTATGAAATGATGAGGAGAGATGAGCTCGAGCGTATTCTAAATATTAAATCGAGATTTACCGAAAAATATCGAATTCGAACGAATTTACCCGAATCGAATCGATGTGACACGAAAGAAATCGAAGTTTGTCGAGTATGTACGAATATGACCGAATTTATTCGAAAAAGGCCGATTTCAAGAAAATCATCAAATTGATTGGTTCAATTCGGGAAGTTTCACAATCAGGATTCTTTATGATTAAATTTGTGGTTTAATGTATCTAGACTATCTAGATTTATTTTTTAATTATTTAGAAGATGTAATTTGATTGAGATGCTTAGTGTTTTAATTCTTAAAAGCGTTTTGCATTTCTTTTGTAAACTAGTAGGAAAAACATCCGGTTACGATTTACGATATGTTAGTTATCGGCAATGAAACGATACATAGAGCGCGCTGCAACGAAATATTGAAAATGTGATGCTATTAATTGTAATATGTGAGAAAATTTTAGATTTTAAATTTTTACTCGAAAACGAGAAGACTTTAGAAAATTTTTCATCTCTTATAATTTAAAGAAAATTAAATTTCCTATTTTTTGATATAATAACAATTACGTTTTGACCATTTTTAAGGATGTAAAGCTTATTTCTTCTCACTGATTTTCAGCTTTTTTCAACGTTTTGCTACTTAGCATTAAAATTACCTCAAATTTAACTCAGAAACACAAATTTTTTGTAAATCTCGAGTTTGTAGAATTTTTCTTCTTTTTAACGATTTAACAACGATGTTTGTTGATGAATTTTTCATTAAAATATTCGCTGTTAATTGTTTCATGATTATGCCAATCTGTCGGCATCCATTATAGTATCATTAATACATTGTTAGAAAGAGAAAGAAATACGAAAATTCAAGATTTTCAAAAAATTGAGAGTTTTTGGCTTAATCTTGAAGTAATTTAAATGCAAATTTGCAAAACATTGAAAAAATCTGAAAATCAGTGAGAAGAAAATGAGTTTTACAACCGTAAAAATGGTCAAAATGTAATTGTTTTTATATGAAAAAATAGGAAATTTAATTTTCTTCAAATTATAAAAGATGAAACATTTTCTAAAGTCCTCTCGTTTTCGAGCAAAAATTTAAAAACTACAATTTCTCCTCATATTACAGTTCAAATTTTCAAGTGTTTCGTCACAACGTCACCAGATGTCAGCCACTTTGAATTTCAATAATTTAAAATTGCAAAACTTTTGATGAATTTTCAAAATCGCAGCTTTTGAAACATATCACGTTACAATTTCAACTTCAACTTCAACAAAATTTTTGGAGTTTTTTCAAATTCCTCGAAAATTTTAAATTTCCGTCGTGAATTTTAATCGATAATAGCAATTTTGAGTAATTTTACCAACTCCGTCGTGGAAATAATTCACTTAGGAGGTATTCGAATTTCGTCAATTAAATGTACGCGACTTTCCAAAGGATTAATACACTTGGTACAAACTTACGACCGCGTCAATGGATCAGAATTAATTATGGTCAAGAAAACTATCTCGAGTAACGTTGCCCCGTTGTAAAACAACGCTAACGCTGTAAGAATCTCGGCTCCCGCGATGAAGAAAAAACCACATTTATAAACTGCACACACTAATTACACTTCGACGTATATATCTTAATTAAAACAAGGTCGAATTTCACTCCGCGATGGCGTTTATAAAATTTCCTATCCGGAGGATGGCTCGTCAAAGAGTAGAGAAAAGTGACGAAATGGTAAATGGCGAATAAAAGCGTAAATATGTACAAATACTACGAATTAAATACCGTTTATTAAAAAGCTACGCGTGTACGTGAAATAGGAGAGAAAAAATTCGATGTGGGTTGCCCTCCCCAGGCATCTTGTTCTGGTAAACATTTACTCTAATTATCACCATCGTGACGTTTATAAAAGCTGCTTTGCGAATGGGAAAGCTTTGATGTTGGAAATTTTTCATTTGGTTTGAATGGATCCGTAATTAAACGTTAATTATGCCGCGACACGTTTATTGAATTAAGCTTTTTATAAAAATGCTCCGCTTTAATTACCATCTGTCTGTGAATTTATAAAAATAGCGAAGCAAAAATCGCCAAAATTCATGTGGTTATTTTGACGTTACATCAAATACGAAGGTTTTGTTAGCCCGAGAAATGTAATACGATTGCAATGCTTGAAATCCACTATCAAAAGCTGCACGCTTTTTCTTTCGCTGATAAAACGTAAAATTGGAAATTTCCAAGGCTTGTGCGGCAGAACGCTGAAAACGTCATCTGCGAGAATGAACAAGGTGGGGGTTAGTTTAGTCACTATTATAAGGGATAAAGCCGAGTTATCAAGGGTTGCAAGATGCAGCGCCCTTCTGTCTGCGTTCGCGGTAACCCTCTTTTTTTCGGCACGAGTTCCCAAAATGTTCGTCATGGCAAGTGTACAAATACACGTTTTACAATTTTAACTGCAAAAATTACCTCTCGGTTTAATTAAAGTTTTAATATTGTTTTATTAAACGTACGTGTGCGTATTGATAACGTGTTTCGAAAATGGGATTTGTGGTGTTGTTTTTACGTTTCGTATTTTGCGATATTAATATCTCGTTTTTGTTTCGTTTCACGTTCGATTTGTAAATTTTCTACGATGGCATTATCGATACAAAAGGTACGATTTCAATTATATTTCGTTCGTTTGAAATGGCCAAATGATGCGATAAAATTATAAAATAATCGCGTTTAAAATACTAACGTAATTGTGTAGGTAAAGCTATTATTAGATACGAGGCGATTGCACGAATATTTTATATCGAATTGCGAGCATCAATATGAAGAATATGAAGTTTTTTTCGACCGCGTACAATACTTCACTGGTAACATGATATAATGGCAAAGTGGAAAATCCAATTTTCCCTACGTGAAATGCTCATCCAATGAAAAAGCAAAGAAATCTATTTAACATCAACATTTTTACAACGTGTTTTTTCCACCAACTGCTCTTGACTTGTGAATAATTCATTTAAAGATTTTCCATCAAATGAAAATTTTCACGTATTCGTCAACTTGGTGTTTTTTTTTCGCAGGTTTAATATCTTTCGGAGCTTTTATCGTATTACCACCATGCTAATGCAGATATTCGCCTTGATCTTGGTGAAAAAGCGACTTCATTAACGTGTATCGCTTTCGCTATACGGTTTTAGTTAAAACGAGACCTCATTAAACGTGTGAATGGTGAAATTCGACGTATTCCGGGGTATTATACGTGGTGGATATTAAAACGCCGAAGAGTCGTGCCACGTATCGTTACGAATTACGATGAAACAACGTATTCAAAACGCTACATGGCGTTTGAGATGGTAAATGTTGAAAATTTATATTCAAAAGATAATTTTATCCTTCACTTGGAAGTGTGAAAGATGCTGAGATGTACGTGATTGGGTGAACGAGTAATTTTACGTGGAGTACGTGGATGAAATGGGGGTTAGCGGAGAAGTGATGTAGGTTTTTTCAAATTTACGATTTTTTGCAATCGAGGAATCGAGTGAGAGTTATTTTTTGGTCTAAGAGATGGTGCTATTTAACCTGATTTAAATTGAAAAAAGACTGGTGGGGGGGGAGGGTCATGTAATTATTATTCAAGGTACCTGGTCCAGGCTCTCACTTTGTATGACAATCGATCTTCCATTTTTTTATTGATAAAACCAGGCTTAATCTGAAATAAAGAAGGAATTTCAATTCAAATAAAAAAAATCATTCATAAATAACATTTTTTGAAAACCGGAGGGATGAGGGGGGGGGTGACAGACGGACGGTGCGATGTAGAATAAATTTTGCGAACGATAAAACAACGAGTCAGTCGAGATCATTTGAGCACAATACCAAGACATCATTTTAAAAAATGTTTTTTTTTTTGAATTTTCGACCAATGGCGAAAAAATGTTTCTACCCCCTCTTCTCCTTCTCCGACTTTTTTCTTGTCTGATAAAGGTAGGCAAATTACTTGTGTGATATTTTCGTTGAATTTTATTTTTTATTCTGAAAAATATTTATTGAGATTTTGCATAAAATTCAATATTTTGAAGTCTTGAAGGTTTAAAATCATGAAAATCATGTTAATTTGCGCGAAAAGGGGATTTTCAAGCTTGATAACTCCTGAAATATTGAAGGTATGCAAATTATGAATTAATTTTTTTTAAATTCTCACTTGAGAGAAGTTCAGCTTTGTACGTATATCACAAAAATAGCCAATTTTTCAATATTTTGAACCTAGATGATGTTCAATAGCTTGATTGATTCCAAAAATTGAAAAATTTGCATCGAATTTTTTTCATGGAACTTTGAAAGCTAAAAATAACACGTTATTGTCATTTTTCAAAATATTAAAAGATTTAGAAAATTTTTCGCGAATTTAATATTTAACCTGTTCAAACAGGTTTTTATAATATTTCACGAAAATCCATTTATTTATGTAGCTACCGTTTGACTTTACACCTCGATGACTCCTTAGGTAATGAAGATATGCAAATCATGCATGTGACCTTTTGGATACCTTTTGCTTTCTGTTGTATGCCAGGTTATTTATAAATTTGGCCAGAAATCATTATTCATGTCATTAAAACGATTCTGGTTTCTTATTCCGCGGAAAACCATCATTATGAATGCCAACAACTTGAGATTTCGGTGACCGCCGAAAGACGTTCGAGATAAGCAAATGACGTGCACAACTTATGTGATGGCTTTTTCGTCATATTATCTTTGTCTTTTGAAGTGTTATCCGAGTTTGATACGAGGTGTTGGCTTTTTAGGGTACTTTACCTTGTTTGTTTCAAAATCGAATATCAACATGATTTTGGGCAAGTTTGGAGCTTTATGCTCCTTGAGTGTTTGGAATAGGCAAAACGTGATGGTTAATATTGAAAAAATGCCCCTAAAAATGGGGTAAGAGTAATTTACCAAAAAAAAAACTCGTTTAAAATATTCGTATATATGTCGCGACATGTTAATCTGGAGTCATAAATTACGTGGGATTTAAAATTTTCGTATACTTTCGATATTATTCACAGTATTTCTCGGATTTATACATCTCCGAGTCATTTTTTAAAACTCGAATCATCCGGTTGAGAGAAAAGTTGAACTTGCGAGTACATTGGCGTTGTAAAAGCAGCGTAAAAAATACGCGAAATTTTCCACAAGTGAAATTTGTTACCCTGCTGAAAGAAATCTTCAACGCCGAATTCTCCCGAGGCATCAGTAATGTACTTAAGATAAAAAAATCTCGTAAATTGATCCCCTCCTTTTACCCTGCAGCTGAGGTTGATAAATCTAATCTGAAATACCCGAAGAATTTGAAAAGACTCGACAAGACGAGCTTTTTTCTCGTTTATAATTGAATTTCAGCATCGAGAAATTAATTCGAATGCTGTTCTATTTAAGTAGTCATTTATAAAAACATTTTGATATTATTACGGCTCGCTTTGATATTTGAAAATATGCTGTTTTTGTCAGACGAATTTCGGTGTAATTTGGCGTTCCTTTTTGCGCGCTACGTCGACGAAAAACACTTCGTTGTTGACGAACTTCACAATGGAGGTTTACGAATTCGTGTCTTTTTCAAAGGTACGAGATGCTTTTTACGTGCGATGCCCCGACATCGGTTGGTAATTGGTATTATCGGTTAAATGGCGTAATTTGAAAAATGGCGGTGCAATTGAAATACGTTATCGAATTGAAAAATCTCGATAAATGGTTTTCAATTAAGTTTGAATAAAAGCGTTCGTCTTTTGCATGTTTTAAGCTTCGACGCGGAAAAGAACGACTTGAGTATGTTGACAACCCCTGATTTACGATTCCCCTCGTGGTAGACACGATGCACTATCATTGCGCACACATAGACCCTACACATATTACACGGTTAATTTTTAATCGATAAAATTTCGATGTTTTTCATGGTCAGGCATGTGAAATTCCCAAGTCTGAGATGTGTCTGGAGAAAAAGAAATTAAAAATTGGTGGAAGGAGGCGAAATTCACATTACGATGGTATTATATCCGCGATACGAAGGCGTAAAATAATTACGGAGATTTGTTATAATGTTTCATTGTTTATGAAATATATCGAAATTATTCAGAGCTTTTTCATTAACCATTTTTGCCGGTCGTCTCTCGGTAATTCCTGCGCTGTGGAGTATACACGATGTATTCATTTCGAGATTAACTTCTTAACAATTCGCTACGTATTGTTCGAGCCTTTTAATACGCGGTTTTACGTCGACGTATGAAACTCGATGAAATACCTTTAAAAACGATACAAAAAGCTCTCATCGGTATCGAGCATCGAAGGTATTTTGATACGGGTACTCGAAAGTAGCGTTTTTTTTTTCAAAAATACACAAGAAGCAAAACGCTACCGCGAAAAACCACTTCAAGGTGGCTGGACCCTAATTCTTGGAAAGTCTTGCTAAAAATAAAGCTTTTTCCAAACAATAGTTTTAAAACTATACTTTATGGAAAAATATTACAATAGTGCGTTGTTTCGTCTTGCGGTTGTATTTATTGTGCTCGAAATGTACATTGTGCTTTCTATCGATGGGTTTATAATGGAAACCATCGTCGGGTATGGATTTTCACAAATGTCGCCTCGAAAAGCTCTTTTCGTTTTCGATTTAATGCTTGATGGTGGATTTTTTTAGTTTTAATGTATTCCAGTAATTGTATTTTGTTTTGTCGAAGTGTAAATTTTAGCCGTTCTTTTACGAATTGACAGCACTGGCTGTGGAATAAATTTTTTTATTTGTCGTGTATTTTTCAAGTTTTAAGAATAAGGCCATTGAACACCTTCATTTTTCAATCCAAATGATTTTGTTTTCAACTCATTTTTTTATTTTTCCAAATCATTCATATTCACCTCCATAAGCATTCATTTTCCTTTGAATTCACTCATATCCGAATGCTGCTGGTTTACTCGGTATTATTCGCGTGTAGTCGCGTAAGATCGTTTGAAATCGTCCTTTTCCGTCACATGTCGTCAAAACTCGTTTTTAAGGGGATGTAGTCGAATCGTACGAAATCGTTCTTCTTCGTGATAAATCGGATAGACTCGGCGTGCCGTCGATTTTATTCATATATTTTCGTGCGAAAAATTAACTAATAAATTAACAATGTAGATGAGAAGGTAATTTAAGGGGAGGAGGGTTGAAAAATCCGCTGTAAAATTCACAGAATCGCGCATCACCCAAAATCAAACTTATTCAAAAAATCCTCGTTATCGTAGGTCGAGGCACCAGCTCCCTTCTACTTTTTTGCAAAAAAAATGGATTTAAATTTTGCAAAAATTACTGTGACGTCATTGTATATTTTTTTACAAACATAAAATGCATTTATTTAGTTATAACTTTAATTTGATTTTTTTTAATGCAGATTTTCTTTTAATCTGAAATTTAACCTCGTTGACGTAGGAGGGGAGAGGGGTGATGAAGTTGAAAGATTTTTGAAAATTTGCTATATAAAAGTAGTGAAAAAGTAGCAATTTTTCAACAAAAAAATCCATTGCAAACCCTGTTAAAATAAGTTGTACTACAAACAGAATAAAGTTATTAATTATTCATGAAATTTACACGATTATAAAAACTAAAAACAAAAAATCTCGCCATTTTTCCGCGAAGATAATTGCGCGCAAAATTATTCATTGTTGTAATAATTACAGCATATTTACTATAAAGAATTAAACACTAAAAACTTATTCTTAATCAAACTACTTGAACCTTTTTACTTGAGAATTTCACGAGAATTCGAATAAGTTAATTTCTCGAGAAATTAACTTCGAAAAAGAGGAATTTATCGCGGTAACATTATTATAAAATGATTTACGATATTTTTCACTTTGTACGATAAATTCTCGCTGAAAAAAAAAAAAAAAACTTAAAATATCGAAACGAAATTCGATTAGCATAAATTACGTTAGAAGTTTTTGGGAGAAATATTAATGCAGATGTTGGAGCTTTTTACTTCGGTTAGGTTGATTTTTTGTGTGTTTTTTCGGCTTACATAAACTAAATATAATTTACTATAGTTTCTGTTCATTTGATATTCTGAAATTCGATTCGACGATTTGTTTTTTTTGTTTTTTAAAAGTATAAATTTGATATACTTGATGACATTAGTCTCCGGGAGGTTTTTTTTTTCCTTTCGATTCATCGACGAAGGGTAAATTTGACGGTTTGACGTTTTGTAATTATTTGAAATTCAATATAGCTGAGTCGTTTATGAAGACAGTAATAGATTAGGAAACTATTACGATTTAATGTCAAATTTAACGATACATCTGTCCAAGCCGCATTTGATCCTTTTTAAGCCCATGAAACTCACGAACCGAGTATCGAGCTGCTGAGGTATTAGATATTCTGAGCTTTATCACGAATACTAGGTTAATCATAATGTACTCGATGTTCGGGGTCGTTTATCATGTACTTTTTTTCACCTGGTATCGCGCAACTTTGAATTATATTCCGTTGTTTTAATTCGATTGTAATTAAAAGAGCGAATGAGTTGTTTAAATTTTCTCGCGTAAATTTTCATTATTACGTACAATATCGTTGGCAACTTAGGCAGTTAATTATAATTTAAACTGATTTCGTTTTATATTACAGTAAAATTATTATATTTTTGCGTTTCCTGATAAACTTAGTTTTCTATAAAGTTTTTCCGGCGGAGGCAAAAAAATGCGAATATTTTCTTTAACGTAACGATTAAATTTCGCAACCGTTGAAATGATTAAGTTTCCTATAACTGTGATGTTTCAGTTTTTTTTTTTAAAGGCCTACGTTAGAAAATTTTTAATTAGATTCGCAAAACAAAAGTTTACAGCGTTAAATGCTTTTTTTCGCGTTGTATTCAACGAGGCGAAGCCCATTTTTGAAAGTTACAAACATAAACAGGAAGCATGGTGATGTTTCCATCTCTTATGATATCTGTCTGCTCTTTGCGGCGTGCCACAAAAATATAACGACACGCTTAAATATGTTTTCGACTGTCTGTGACAACAAAAAATGCTTAAAAGCGTATTAGAAGCTCGCCATTAAATCCAAAACCCGAAAGAAATTTGTACAGATGACCAAAACGTGGTACGAATAAGGAAACAAGCCTAATTAAGGATATTTTGAGGGCTTTTTTTTGAGGGGGAGGAGGGCTTTATTTTTGATATAAGAAAAATTCTCATCGTTTTTTAATCTTTTAACGACGAGCTTTTAGTGGTGGAATTTGATTATGGCTCGTGCAAAGAGGTAATTTAAATTGGCGAATTACTCATACGCCGGCAATAATTTATAAATTACATCCGGCGTGTTCCATTAGTCTGGAAATTAACTCAGATGTGTTGCGAAAATTGATGTTTAATTAATATATCGATATGCGTGATGCGGTATGTAACGCTTCAATGCCATAAATAATTTTATACCGATTATAAAATATGAATAAATTTCAATCGGTATTTGTTAACGATAAAGATCGCGTTTCTGCGTTCGTTGTTAAAGCTGATCGGAAAAGTTATCTTATTTAATTGATGGCTCCGAAACGTAAAAGCTGTTTAATGACGCCTTATGGTTTATGATTTAATGACCGCTTCGTAATTGGAATTAGCCCGGAGGGGGGTTATTATGAAAATGAGCGGAGTTAAAAATTAGGGTTGGTTTATCTTTCCAATTAAAAAATTCAAAATATTCGTCGAAAAAAGCTAGTAAATTAAAAGCGAGATTATACTGCGTGTTTCAAGTTGCCTTCCTTCCGTTGGTTTGAAATATAGAGGGTATTAATTGCATGTGTGTACTTGGGGTTGCAGATCTTGGCGTTATGAGGAGTCGAAAGTGTATGAAAAGGTTATATACTTGAAGGTGTACTTCGGTGAAATAATATTTAACAAATTTCGCGCGTTGAGGGTGCAAATGAAAAATATTTTTTTACGAGGGGTTCTTTTTATTCCCTAATTTACAACAACGTAGGTAAAGTAGTGACAAAAGTAATTAAAATTTGACTACTACCAAGACAATGTCGAATAATTTCCAGAAGTAGAACACATCTTCTTCGTATATAAAGAAGTCCCTTGAATTTGAATGTAAAAAGTAATTTGATTGATTTGTGATCTAGAAGACTCATAGTAAGCAAATTTAACTCGATTGGGTTCTCCCAAAACTCAGATTTTTTTTTTGAAGATCTGCTCTCTTATTTTTTTCAAATGCTGTAAAACTTAATGTTCAGTTTACCGAGGCATCGAGCTATATTATTTTATCATGTATTCTGAAATTTCTTTTTATATTCAAAACGAACGGATTTTTTTTTCTGTTTCATAGCCGATACAACAATTAAAAATTTCAATAATCGACAAAAATGGATACATTGCTACCTTGGACGAATAAATGAGACAAATAGAAATTAAAGCGAAAATAATTATTCCGAGTAGCACGGCCAATAATGCCTCGAGCTAGCCATTTGACCAAAATCAAAGCGTTAAATTTCAAATTATAAATTCAACTATAGCCCTTTAAACGACTATACCTTTTGACTTTGTGAGATTAATTAAAAGTATATAGGTTTTGTAAAATATGAAATTCAGGCGAAAACGATCGAGCAAAAAGCTACGCCGGGTGAATTTTCTACCATTGATTGTATATACCGTTTTAGAATTGAATACACGAAGATTTCATTGTTGTTTCGCTCAATTCGACTAAAAAGATTCATTGAAATGGCATCTAGTATAAGCTGTGTTTTGCTGATGTTTCGGCATAATAATAGAAGCTAAACTTTGAGAGACGTTCCATTTGATATCCTCGGTGCGAGCTTTTATCAAATTTAATTTTGTTTTGTTAATTCGAAAACGTAATTTTATAAAAGGAAAGTTTTTTTCGTGCTCTCATTAAATTTTCGGTTTTTTTTTTTTCATCGGTGTCTTTTAGTTCGATGTCGTGAGTTAACTCGAAAGTTGAACTTTCAATATGTGTTTTTTTTTTTTTATATGGTTACGGTGTTATATAGACGTTACGCTTAAACAAATTTAAACATAGTAAAAGTTTCCGTTAGTGGTTTTCTACTATCTGAATACGTATATTTCGTAAACATTTTCAAAATATATTGCAAACTTGGATGTGTACCTTGAGTTGGTTCAACTTTTAAAATAAATATTTACATGAATATCATTTTTATGCTTGATTTATTTTTTATTTTTTATCGAATGTTTGATAATTTTTTCTTTTTTTTGTAGATATCTCGCGAAAAATGGGAAACTGAACCAATGCTGGAACCATAATTTGATCTGTTGTTGATAGCTCTTCGATTTAAGAGGTAAGTGTTTGTCAAATTGAGCTAAGTAATGGAGAATAAGTTCACGAATTACAATACTCGTGAGAATTGTGCAATTTTTTTTCAATTTTCGCCATGTACAGCAACTGAGGCTTGAGGTGATTTTTGGAGGTGTTATTTAGAGGAGGTGTTTCAAGTCCGTTGTTGAAAGGAAGGACAGTAGGTTTTGAATTTTGATAAAGTCGTCGGAAAGAATTTCTTTTGGATCTTCAGAGGTGAAAAATAGTGATCTTTCTTTTTGGTACTTTGGACAATGAAAGAGAAGGATGCACATAGCACATGAAAAAATATGGACAGTGATGAGAGAGATGAGGTTGAGATAATTTTGAAAAATAGACGCACTGATTCGAAAACTTGTGACTACCATTGGCTAAAGCATTAGCACAGATTTTTAGTCAACTTCTGATGACTTGAAAAACTCAAGTTACGCCATCACCAAATAAAAGGCGATGAGGTGCAACTGACATATCAAACATTATCAGCAAACTGATGTGAGAACATCGTATCGATGAACTCGCCTCGTTTTCTGTAAACAATCGAGCAAATACGCTGAGAAAAAAAAAGCAATATCAAGGTGTCAAACTCTCCCGCCAACGTTTCCATCAACGTGTCAAATAAGTTGCCTAACCCGCGCTTATGAGGGGCACGTTGGCTCATTTTCGTTCCAACAACATTTGATATGAAGCAGCGAAATTACAACGATGTAAGTCATTCAAAGTATCGGAAATTGAATAGGTTCCCTCGACGGTGGTAAAAAGTAAGAGGGAATTGGTATACGCGTTCTGTAAATTAAAAATATACCGAGGCTTCGAAGCGTTCGTCGGGTGAAAGTCGAGTTTATGGTATTTGTTTGAAGTTCTTTTGGATTTCATCCATTTTCAAATTAGTTGAATACGTTATAAAAGTTTCAAGGTGTAGTTGTCTTAGCTTTTCTTATATTTTTCATTTACCAAAGCATCGCTACAAGAGGGTTACCCATACTTTGAACATAAAACGTAATGACATGGTGTAAAGACAATAGAGAGGTATTAAAGAAAACAAAGTGGCCTCGAGAGATCGCTACTTCCTTGTCTACTATTCGCTATGTATAATTTATGGAAGTGACTTATTCACCGTTGTTAATGTCTAATCTCGAGTTTGTATTTTCAAAAGCCATCATCGTACGGTACAAGTAGCCGCGAAATTCGGTATTATATACGCATAAGCTACTTTCTTATACTCGTATGTACAAGGTACAAGAGAGCTTGTCTTTGGGCGCAGGAAAAATTGTTGCTTCGTTCGAATACCTTTATAAAAAATGTATATCGGATGACCCATAAAATATGTATGCTTCGATAAACTCCCATACGTACGTGTACTTTTTTCCATTTTATTTCCAACGTAATATTGTTTTATAACAAAAGCTCGTTTTTTCTTATATTTTCTTTGAATGTAGAAAAATTCAATTCCAAGTGATCGTATTTTATGAAGAGAAATCTATCCTGAGACTGATTCTTCTATGTAATTACGATCCGTGTATATCGAAATTATTGAAAGTCACCCCGGAAACGTATAACGTCACGATAAAACCCCTAGTTTTTGATATTGTGAGAAACCCAACACGTGTCTAAGTAATCGTTGTTTTCTTTCGACAAAATTCTCCAGCTTCGAATTGGAAATAAACTAAAAAAAAAGTATCTCACGATGATGACCGCACTCTGAAACGCCTTCTACATATAAATTTACTCGGCGAGCGAATTCTTGTAAAAAATTTCCTCGTTTTATCCGAGGTAACGTTCAATCATCGATAAAAATTACTACTCCGCGTTATCAGTGTTTTTCGTTTAATAACTATGTTAAAACTACACCAAACGATGTGTCGATGAAAAATGGAGTTTTTCATACCTTACCAACATAAGATACGTAATATTTCTGCAGGAAAAGATTCTCGAGTAGTTTTTCGAATGAAGATAGCAAAGGAGCTTTTTAGCGTGTTGTAAATCATCATTTTGCCAAGGGTTTACCAAAATTTTACGCTTTCGTTGTATGATTAGTGTTCCAAGGGCAGGAAATTAAATAAAAGGGTACTTGTTGAGATTCTTAGATATGAAAACATTCATATGCTTCTTTCGTTTTAAAGGGTTGAAAATCGAGGGTGTGTAATTTAATATTGAGAAATTTCCGTATTTTTTACTCATTCGATGTTTTACATTTTATCGAAGTTCGTGTCGTTTGATTACGCGTTTTTGTAATTCTGCAAAATTTACTGCGTATTTTGTCGAAAGTTGATTGAAGTGTAAGAGAATGAAAAACTTTGGAAATTTACAAGACTTGAGGAAGTGTGAAATTTCGTGAATTGAAATTTTTTCGATATTATAACTTATGTTTGGAGAAAGAAAAATGGTAAAAAATCTTAAATATGGCTTTGAAAAAGATATCAGTTAGGACGGGGAAGAGCAGAGGAGATAATCAATAGTTTTTAACGAAATTTTAATGAAATTTCTATATGAAGCGTATTTAAAATCATTTTTACTCCGTCGTTGATTTTTAGATTTTTTATTATTTTTTTACAAATAAAGCAAGGAGTGTACCTTAAATTTTCAAAATAGGTAAAAGTTGGTATAGCTTTTAAATTTTTACTCGAAAACGAGAGGAAATTTTTCATCCCTCACAGTTTGAAGAAAATTAAATTTCTCATTTTTTTATATAAAAACAATTACATTTCGACCATTTTTACGGTTATAAAGCTAATTTTTTTCTCACTGATTTTCAGATTTTTTCAGTGTTTTGCAAATTTGCATTAAAATTATTTCAAAATTGAGCCAGAAACTCAATTTTTTTGTGAATCTCGAATATTCAGAATTTTTTCTTCCTTTCAACGATCTAACAACGATATTTGTTGATGAATTTTTCATTAAAATATTCACTATTAATTATTTTATGATTATTAGTCTGTCGACATTAATTTTAGTATCATTAATACAATGTTGAAAAGAGAAAAAAATTCTGAAAATTCGAGATTCACAAAAAAATTGAGTTTTTGGCTTAATTTTGAAGTAATTTGAATGCGAAGTCGCCAAACACTGAAAAAATCTGAAAATCAGTGAAAAGAAAATGAGCTTTACAACTGTAAAAATGGTCAAAAATGTAATTGTTTTTATATCAAAAAATATGAAATTTAATTTTCTTCAAACTATAAGGGATGAGAAATTTTCTAAAGTCCTCTCATTTTCGAGTAA
Organism: Maconellicoccus hirsutus; assembly: GCA_003261595.1. NCBI lineage: Eukaryota > Metazoa > Arthropoda > Insecta > Hemiptera > Pseudococcidae > Maconellicoccus > Maconellicoccus hirsutus. Next base: position 110,236 of record QBDW01000167.1, on the reverse strand, counting down.
AAATTTAAGGACTACAATTTCCCCAAATATTACAGTCCACTTATCCAATAGGTTATTACTTTTTTTGTTGAGCTTAAAAAATTATAAATAATGTGATGAACTTTTTTTGCATAACTTGAAAACTAAAGAAGTTCTGACGTTGAATTTTCATGTCGCTCTATCGCCTTCCATTTTGAAAATAGGCAGAAAATTCTTATAACTGTATTTTTACAATTCAGCGATTTTTTTTTTAATGAGTTTTTTAAATTCTGCTAACTACAAAATTGAAGAAGTTGCTCCGTTAATTTTTAAGCTATACTTCCTCAGAATCGAAGGCTTTTGGTAAATTTTTTATTACAGAAAAAACCCAAGGTCATGATTACTCAGAGAACATCGAGACTTATATCATGTTCGAAAGTCTCCTTTCGTGCGGATCTCAATTCCCCTAAATTTTATTTCGTATAAATTCGAACTAGCCTCTTCGAAGGTTTTTTTAGCTTTAAAATTGCTTCAAAATTATAAAAACTAAAAATTCAACTTTTTTATTCGAAAAATTCGAGAGATATTATTTAAACGATGAAGTGAAAAAATAAAATTAACTTTACAAAAATCCCTGACACCGCAAACGTTTACTTATAAGGAAAGAAAACAAGATGAAAAAAAGTGGAAAAAAGAAAAGAAAGCCGTCATAACCGTAAAAAAAGTTTGTATCCAATTTCATATTTACCTTTTCCGGTAGAAAATTTCGAAATATTGTCGAATCGTTAAGGGTCCATTCTTGCAAAACTGAGCAATAAAACGGTGAAGTTAAACATGCACATAAAAACGTGCTCGTGTTTTTTTTTCTTTTAGTACACAACGTAATATAATTTTATACTTTATATGAAAAATCACAAAGGCGTTATAACAAACTCATTTCAAAATATTGATCGTCTTTGATGACATTATCTTTCCCATCGATTCCAATAATATTAAATTCGGCTCCTCTATTCTTTACATTTCGATTTCTTCTTTCTTCTTTGCCGAAATATATTGTCATTCAAGACAAACTCCTACGAAAGTCGTACGACTAAATATTCCTCTTTTGAAAAGCAATTTTGTCCGCTAAAAGGATCTCGGTGTATTTATAAAGGGTTGAATCTATTTATTACATCTTTGATGTAGATTTGCGAAAAATTTTCTCGCTTTTGATATTTATTAAAACTTGTTGGCGTCTTCCCCGAAGCAGGTTTGAAAACCTGTAGATGAGATTTGGAAAGAATTATACATAATCGAGGTTTCAATTACTCGATTTTTTTTTAATTTTAAAAACTTATATTTTACGACTTTCCGGTCGAAGTGAATTGTTCGTTGTACAAGTATTTTCCATTTGTGTAAATAGAACAAAAATCTGGATTTTTCCTATTCTTCGTTCCGTGTTTTCTTCGTTTCTTCGTAAGAGCTAAAGAATCCGCGTAGTTGAGCTTTTCATTTGTCTCGTAGATTAACATCGCAGAGTTTGTATTATTAATTTTTATACCCTTTTTTGCTGAAACTTCTGAAGCCCTTTTATTGCGCTCGCGGATATTCAACTTTTTTCGGGTAGTTTCGTCTTGAAATTCTAGTTACAAATGTACGAGAAAATGATGCAATTTGAAGTAATTCATTTTTCCTTATTGTTTGTCTCTGGTGAAGTTAAGGGTGCTAATTTCCGTATCAATTAATCCTCCTCTTCGTCGTTACGTTTTTTTTTTTAATATGATCGTTCAGCTTAAGGTACATTAAAACAAGAAAAAGTTTCGCTTTGGTATTAAAAAAAAAGCACAATTCTGGTAAAAAACATTCCAAGTCCATTAAAAAGTACGAAGAGAAGTCAAAAGTGAGAAAAAAGTGGAAATTAAAAAGTGAGAAAAACAAGCGCTATATTGGTTCAAGGTGTAATAAATCCGAGTACAAGGTTTTCCCTAACCTGAAATAATTTTTCAAAACTTTCCCTTCTTGTGACGGATGCATAATGAAGGCGACACGGCGACCGAATTTCCACACCCCGAATAAATCACGAATATATAAGGAAAACCATAAAAAAAATCCCTCCCGCAGGAGTTAGCTGCGAAGAGGAAAAAACACGCGTATATAGTCCGTCATGCAAATGATGAGCATTCATTAAATGCATATGAACTTGCCGAGCTAATGGTTCATTTACATGAACATATCTCCAAAAACTTTAATCTATTCGACGAACCGTGGCTTTACAAAGTCCTCGGGGCGTATTTAGTTATCACGATGTCCTGGAGCTTTAAAAAAATATCGCTTCGACGAATATCAATTCGGAAAGCTTTGAAAAAAAGGGTAAAATAAACAAACTCTTTTCAATAGATACCGATGAATATTTCTAAATACAGTTTGAAGATTTAATAAACCTTCGATGCATAAGTTTATACAAATAAACTAGATTTATGTTTTTCACGTCTCTATTCATGTCGACTGATCAGAAAGCTAATTAAAAATTTTACTCGATGAAGAATATCCTTGATTTAACGTTGATCCTGTGTTAAACCCGTGATCACTTTAATGTTGTTTAATCGCTAATTGAAAATTTTATACGAGTTTTTTGCGGATTGATGAAATTTTGTTTTATAGGATGATTTGGAATTAATCGATGGTAATTTTATTTAAGGGGGGAGGGGGGGTTGGTCTGAAAGAGTGAATAATTTGAATTAAAAAAGTTGAAAATTGAGTGGAAAATTTTTCGGTTCGGTAAATTCTCCTTATCTCTTGAAATTTGTAAATTTTGGTGCACAGACTTGTTATAGGATTTGGGTCGTTTCTCAAATTCATAGGCAGGAGATGGTTCTGGGTACAGTATTCTGAGCATTCTGTCCCATATCCAGAACTGGAGACTCGATAATTGTTAATTTGGAGGATATCTCTTGTCATGAGCCTATTCCATGGGGTACACGGAGTCGTTGAGGCATTTAGGCGAATATCCCTTGTCTTGAGCCTATTCCATGAGGTACACGGAGTCCTTGAGGCATTTAACGATGCCATATATCGAGCCATTCTTTGTAATACCTTCGACTAACCCAACGCAGAACAAATAAAACTCGTAAAAAATTACGACCAAGGTAACCGATGGTAACGAGAACGCCTTGAATTCCACCAATAGGCAACAACCATCTCTGTGTCATATAAGTTGCCTATTTACTTTATTAAAGGAACCGTATTTATTTTGAATCACCTTGTATAAATGTGAAATTCCGGTTTTATTATTTATTTAACGTTTAATACGATGTCTTCGACCCGATTCCCTTTCGTGTACGAAGTTTTTGTTTTATGTGACGAATTTTCCGTGAACTTGACTATGAAATAAAGCCCGATAACGCGAATGGAAACGGTGCTGGCGTCGGCGTCATAACAATACGTCGCGAACGAAACGAAATTTCGCTTGGGTAAGTTTCCATATCAGCCGTTAATTTTGTATCGGTAACATAAAAACGAGGCATTTAGGCGTATTCGGTATAAAAACTTATTTACAGTAGGAAAAACACGGTATACTATAAACTTTCTATAATCTTGTTAACTTCTTACCTCGATATAAAGCAATTTAGTAAGAATATTTGTTAGAAAAACTGCTGGCAAAAAAAATGTTTATTGCTGTACCGTTACCCTCGTTACGTTGGAAATAAATAGCAATCTTACAACTACTGCAGTGTTGCCAAGCCCTCGGTTTATATCCCAAAGGTGATTCAACTCTTAAAAACAATGCATAATTCATTTAAATTTCAACTTGGTCCTTTTGTACTTTCAGGTGTGTGCTTTCTTTGCGTAGTATCGTATTCCCTAAGGTGCGTTACGATGGTTTTTTCTTATTTTTTTCTTCTCTGTTTGCTCGTTGTTACTTGGTAAAGGGCGCTCTTCAAAGTAATACCTTATTTCGCGTTTAACATGCTCGTATTGAATTTTTATCCTTTAATATATTTAACTTAAACGAGTTGGTCAGTTTGATAGGGGGGAAGCTTCATGAGTGTTTTGTGTTTTGGGTATAGCTATTATAAATTTACAAATGTCTCCTGAGTCGTACTTCGTATATGCCGAAATTTTCCTAGTTCGCTTCGATGTTTAGTTTTTACGAAATTGATATCGTATGAAATATCTACGCGATACGTGATCGAAATTCTACGCTGGAACCGCAAAATACTCCGAGAGAACGTAAAAACTCATTTTGTTTTGGTTCAAAGTCATGAAATATTAACCCATCAGATCCAGCGTAGAATTTACCTCGTCGAGGAAAAAAATATATCGAGTTAATTCCACTTGATAACTCGAAAATTCCCTTCAAATCAACTCCCAGACAAACGTAGTGCCTAGCGCAAAAGCTCTTTTTGAGTCGTAAACGCGGATTGAAATTTTATAGTCGTATTGTTTTAAGTTAAATGCAACGAAGCAAATAATAACATGGTCGGATCTTATATTTTTTTTTCGATATAACGGTAAAAAGAAAAATATATTTGCATGTCATTTGCAACATATAATAACCACAATGCTGCGAAATATGTTCTATAATTCGAATATCGGATTTCTCCTTTACATGGCTGAAAAAAGTCACGCCGAGTGAGTTCATATACCTATTCATGGTTCGGCTAAAAAGTTTAATTAAATGTCCTAACGTCCTGTAAGAAGTCAAAGCAAACATACCTGTTTTTAATTAGCGTAACATAATGGTAAGGTGTTTTCTGTTTAGCATATCAAAGAGCCCTCGTACCTATTTCGTTTACGTTTTCGAGTTTGATTTCCGTTGTTGTTTGCCTACAACGAACGTTTACCTTTGAATTATACGAATGCATTTGCCAAAGACAATCATAACGTTAATGAAGGCTTAATGTTGGGTAATTTTTATCATTTAATTTCGTCTCGTTTTAGTACTTCGGTATTGAATAAGGACCCGAATGTAGCTGTAATTGCTTTTCTCCCCGTTTACTCGGGTCTTGATTAATATTCCGAAAGTGAACGCGCAAGTTCTATGGTTGATTTTCGAGGCGCGACGATATCTTTACGTAATATAATTCGCGTATTTAAAATATTTATTTAAGCGGTGTATAATGAAATCATCGTTTTGTTAGTTTACGATGAATTTAATACGCTGAATAGGTTTTGAAATTAGGCCAAGCTGCGTATTTAATGTAACCGAAATACGTAGCTCTTGCGATATGACGAATTTGCTGATTATTTCGATGAAATTGTGCTGCGTACGATTCATAGATGCCCGAAAACGTGAAAATAATGCCGGAATCGTAATCAGTGCGTTGAAGGACATAGAAATCGATACCCAACTCGATTTTTTATCTTTTTTTCATTTCATCCCTTATAAGGGGTGGGGGAGGTCAAAATTAATCCAAATGTAGTAAAGAGGTGTAACGAAAAATTTTTCATGATTTTATCGCAAAATCGTAACGATAAATATTTCATCGAAAAATTTGTTCGTTTTTGGTACCCTCTTCAACCCCTTTTGTATGGGGATGATTGTGTGTAGAGGGGGGGTAGGAGGGCTGTTATTGATAAAAAGTCATGTTGGGTATCGATCGACATGTTTTCAGGGGTGCTAATTTCAAATCCGGCGTTATTTTTTTGATATTACTGATCTGTTATGAGGTGAGCTCCACTTGATTATTCCAAGTGGAGCTTCTAAAAACGAAGTTCGAGGTTTCGATGAAACTAAAAGTTTTTTTTAGCATTCTCGGATTATTTTTTGGTGTATTTATCAAGAATTGCATCTTAATATTGGGGTATTTTCATTTTTTATTTTTTATTTTAACAGTCAATTCGATTAAATTCGGTCGGTTCTTGATTTTCTATCGTTTTTTGTTCTCGAAGAAATTATTTCAAAACAAGTTCTAATCGATGATCGAAACTTTGGAAAGATTGAGCGAAAATTAGCATATTTTTGCTTGAAATATCATACAATTTGCTTAGTTTTGAAGCATAGATCTTAATTGGCGTTACTTCACAAGTAGTTTTTTTTTCAGAACACACTGTATATATAAGAAAAATGATAATTTTAGTATAAACTTTTTTTTTAGCAAAAACTAAATGAAGAAAATTCAAGTTAAGCTTTACACGTTTCAACTCGTATTACTTTTTCTTTTTTAATTTATATATTAAACTTGTTCCTCTTTTTATTACTATTTTATCAAACATCGCTGACGGAAACAGAGCGTAACACATCTACGTAGCACGTTTCAGCGAGATTTTTGTTATATTCGTTTGTTTTCAAGTTTTTAATAAAATAAGAAATGGTATAGTTTAATATTTGCTATATTCGCATTGCTCTTCGAGTTCATATTTTAATGCTTACGAACGTAAATAAGTTTTTAATTAAGTATCTTAAAATCACTGCGCTGGCAAAAGCTTCGCCCGAAAAAAGACATTTAGCTGAGAAAAATAATTAGGGATAAATTTATTAAAAAGGTTGAACTTCCGTATTAAGTGAAATTAAATATGACGAAAGACACATTTCGAGAATATCATATTACAAAAAGATGCTATCTGTATTCTTCTATATACAAAAGCATCGAAACTTAATTTTTCGACATTAGTATCGACACGCTTTTAAAACACGGTACTCGAAAATAATCAGGCTTAAATCATTAAATTTTATCCGCTTCGAGTACGATGTCGAAAAAAAAGAGGCTTTGAAAGGGTCGAAAAAATTCCATAATAAAGCCTCTCGTTATGAAATAAGAGAAAATAGAATATTAGTAGCGACTTGAAAATGCAAAAAGAAAAGCGTTAAATATACGAGAGTAATTAAGGTGAAAAACACTATTAAAGGAATTATAAACGTGCGGTGGCACTTTGGAGTATTCAAAAGGCAACGAAATGCGAAAACGAAGAAGCTTTACTTATATCAAAAGAAAAATACAAACGGGAAATGTTAATTAAGAATAAACATGGTGATTATTTGCCTGCTAGCGAATTTCAGCGGCGGAATTTCATTGTCAAATATTATGTCACATTGTGAACCCTCTTTTTCAAAAGCTACTAACGTCGCGAGTATTTACGTACTTATTTTCGTTAGCGAAACGTACTAAGTTACAGGGTGCTTAGAAATGTTCGTTTTGAGGTGTTATTTTTCGAGAGTACCGAAGCGGTGTTTATGGGATCAATCATTTTATACATGAGGGTTGTTTTCGAAAAGGGTTAAGAGGCTCTGTGTGGGAGGTTTGAAGATTTTATGGGGTTCTTAAACTATATGGAGCTAATTTATATCGTCGTTGATTTAACGTAAATCTTATTTGTGGTTTTAGCTTTTTTACGAGATCGTTAAAAATAGAAATTATCAATTTATAACTTTTTTCTATCGAGTAAAAGTTGAAAATTTCTATTAATAAAAATTTCATTTAGTTGTTTACTCTAACGCCTTATTCAACTTTCCCCTTTTGTATTTCATTTATAATTATTTCCGAAGCATCTGCTTCGTCGTTTTAATACGAGAAAAAAAGAAGGGAAAAGGAAGCAAAAAAAGGCAACTTTAAACAGCAGCTTAAAGTTCATGAAAAAGTTTCTCGTAACAAAGAGTACACTTTTAAAACATAGTTCATCGGTTACTCGGTTCATTTGTAGCTCATCTTAATGGATAAAATATTGTATCTTGTTGTCCGGCCGATTACGCAGCATTCACGGGTGACTTTGATTTGACACAGATGGTGGACATTGGCTGCGAAATATGCTTCCGGAATATCACATCAATCAAATACAACGTTCCGTGGAAATACCAAATGCCATCGTGACGATATTTAGCATCAACGACAACGTTGTTTATGCATCAGGCATATTTCAAAAATCGACCTAAAATGCAAATCAAAACTGAGAGAAAGTTTAAAGTGAATTTTTAAACGGCGGCTCGAAGCGTGTAAAGAAGCATAAAGGAGTAATTTTTACTCTTAACTTTCTTGGCATTTTGAAAAAAAATTTTAGAATATTTTTTCGAGGTACGCTTTTGATAAAAGTACTAAGCAGTTGTCTGTAAGTTACGTTAAAACGATGTATTTCAAATAGGCTTTTGAATATAGTCGAGCTTTATTTTAATGAGAACGTAGTCTTGGCGTCGGTGAAAGCTTTTTTCATGGAAAAAATAACTTACCATATCGTGGCTGTGATTTTCATAGCAATTGAATTTCGTCAACGAAACGACCCGTGTCAGCGAGCAGACCCACAGGAAATGCTAAATATTTCATTTTTGTACGACTAATTTGTCTTGATTACGACGACGTAACGACAAAGATGGACGTTGCAAAAAATGCTTTTATCGTTTAATTTTACCTTTTTTCGTTCTTTTGTTCGCGTTCCATTTATGGTCTTGGAGGGGGGAGCGTAATTGCTGTTTTATTCAGTCGTCTGTTTGTGATTGTTTCGTTTAAATCGTGTAATTGTTTTTTGTAATGTGAGATGGTCGTCTGAGGAATGATTTTCAGGAGGTATTTAAGGAGTGATTTTTTTTCTATTTGGGTTATTTGTGGGAGGGGGTCATGCATTGCTGTTTAATTTTTCCTTTTAATTTGTAGTTTTTTGTGAACTTTTTCAAAATATTTCAAAATTCACTATCTAAAAATTTTTTATTTTTGGTAATTGTATTAAAAAAACAAGAAAATTCGAAATTACATCGCGATGATTTATTTGCAAAATAATTACGAAAAATTTAATCAAACTCGATCAAATACCTATTTACAAAAAAGTGAACTTAACACACTCCTAGAAGGCTTATAACATTTCTCCGCCACGCATTTCAGCTGACAGCCTTGACTACCATCTTGGCAGCAATCATCATCCTTGACGCAAAATTCATTCAGCGTTTTACATTTAACTCCGGCGTTCTTTTCAGCACTAATTTGAATGAAAATAGTCATGCAAACGAAAGCGATAAAAATCAACTTCATCGTGAATTTTTCACAGTATCGAGTTAATTTTCACGAACACGAGTGTTACTTTACTTTCTTAATTACACGAGTAACGCAGTAGAAATTGGGTACGTTTTATTATTCGTTCGTGAATATCAAGAATCCTTATCATGTGGTGTTACATTTTATAATTTATGTTTTATTCTTGCGCAGTTTATCTTTTAAAACGATTAATTACCTTTTTTCCATTTTCATATTTTTTTATGGCAACTTGTTCGAAAAATTCCTTTTGCTGTTTTCGAAAACTTTAGTTAAAATTGATGCAGCTGTTTTCAAGTTATGATAATTTTTTCGCGGTTTTTTCCTTTCTCATTTCGCCTTATTTAGTTTTTTTTTCCAAGTTTATAATCTAGACGAGTTTTCACCGTGTTGACAAAGTTGCGAATTTTTGTTCTTTTTTTTGTAATTTTTTTTTTGTTTTTTAGTGAAGAATTTTCATTGATATGGATGAGGTGTAATTTGCTCGAGATTCAATATTCCCATTAATCATGGTTGTTAGAATCATTCGTTCTAATTATTTTTCCGAGAGGTCATTGAAACAGGAATATTTTAAATTAGGAAAATATTATTTTGGAAGAGGAGGGGGGAGGGTAATCGCACAATTTACTAAAAACAAAACTCGATGTAGTTTTTGTTCCCTAGTTGCATAATGATTACGATGCGTACTTTAAAAGGAACCGTGGGTGCAATTAACCGAGCTTTATGCATTTTGACCATCATCTTTATTTATGTTTATTATTTTGGTGGGAAATCTAACAGGCAATGGTTCGTTTCCCTCTTTGGTAATATCGGATGTGCAATTCTGAATAATCTTTTGAATGATGCTGCAATGGTAGTTTATATTTTTAAAGGGGGAATGCTATTTAGGATCAATTTGTAATGTTTTATTTCAATGGGCTGTACATTTTACCAGGGAGTGTAACTTGAATACTAAGATTTTCTGGTATCACGAACCCATGACCAAGTATTTCCTTCTAAATTCCTCTAATTTATGTTCTTTGTTTTTACAATATCTGAAAAATTGCAGCTCAAATGATGCGTCTTCTTTTATTACGATTATGCGTCCGAAGTGCGTACTTTGAGAACCCTTGTAAGTGAAAAATTGAGCGCATCCGTGAGCCCATTATGTCACTTATTTAAATTCACGAAATAACAAATGATCGCAGAAGGTAGTCTAATTATTGCTTTATTTTCATTTAAAAAAAAAGACGGGATATATTGAAAATTGAAGATTTTACAAGTAGCTAGCCCCTTCTGTTTGGTTGGTAGGCAAATCGTTTTGCTTACAGGTTATTTGGTTTGCAGTATAATTCATGTAAGGAGAAATTCAGTTATGCAAGATTTTATACGAAGTTGGTTCTAATTTTTGCGTAGAAATGAGCAAAAAAGTTTCTTGCAGTTGACGTAACTCCTTACATTTTGATGGTAGGCAACCTATGTGGCCTGAAAGTTATTCAAGTTGCCGTGTGATCCATGCAAGGTGCTATTCAGTTATGTAACACGCTGTACGATTTTTTACAGAATTTTAATTTCTTATAAAATTCTTCAAGTATTTATTATGTATCTACTTCTTCATGTCTTCATCTTGAAATTTTTCTGTCTAAATTTAACGTATTATGACCTCCTAAAATCAGCTTCAAGTTGCCATCTCGTAAGGTTTCTGGAAATGTAGTTATCGAAGAGTAAATCGAAAAGCTTCGCAAAGCTCAACAATCACCGAAGTCGTATTAAAATAACCAAAAGCGTTCGTTTTGAAGGTACCCAATGGGTTGTATTTGTGATAAGTTAAAAATAAATTTGGTCAAATACTTCGGTCATTTAGATACGTCGGTGAGCTAAATTCTAGTTCTTTTTTACAACAAAAGAACCAACTTTCATTATGGATAATAAAAAAGGTACAGTGGTTTTTTTCCACGTATAAAAAAAGTTTCAATATTAAAAGACCGTCGAAAAAAAGGCTAAAAAAAAATTGAAAGCGTAGTGAAATGAACAACCGTATAGGCAAATTTTCGCAAGCAGACTTTGATAACGTAACTGAGAACCACCGACAAGAACCATTAAGAGGAATGCGATCCTTTAACCGCATATAAAACCCATTTCGGCTAATTTGGTATCGGTGACATTATCCGAAGCAATCTTCTCTCTTTGATAAAATATCTTTCTAAATACAACCTTTCGTAAAATTTATTTACGCTTGTTTGCCTCTCTCGTTCGTAAAAAGCGTTAAAGTTTGATATACAAGCTCGTCTTTTTTTTTCCGCTCCCCTTTTTATTGAAACTGAATCACGTATTGATGAAAAGGACTTGTCCACGAGTTTATGATGAAACGTGCCGATGTAGAGGGTTTGAATATATTATAAAAGAATTTAGCACCTTTTAACAAGAAATTTCTCATTTTAATTTGTAATATTTTTCAATCAAATTGGTTTTTTTTTAACAACACGAGACGTTTAAGGCGATAAATGGATTGAAATATCTGGAAAGATTTAATAAAAATTTCTCGTATTTTATCATTCTGCTAACTTCTGTTTGCCAAATACGTATATATTTTTTTCAATTCGATTACTTTATTTGAACAACGTATATGTAAATTAAAAGCAAACAACTTGTGTAAAAAAATATCAAAGTTGGTTGCAAATTGTGTAAATTTTTCCTCTAGCGAGAGACTTTTCGTAATATTCTCACTCGTCGAATAATTCGATGTGTGACGAGACCAATGAAAAATACAATCTTGGAAAAAACGATTCAAGTTCAACAGTTTATGCGCGTAGATTTTCCACAATTCGGATTACCAACTTGGCTCGATTACAACGTGTAAATAAAGGGTGGAGAGGGGGGTAAAGGGGATGATTTAATAGCGAGTTTACTGTACCTAGAATCTGCTAGCTGGTTAATTTTATTAACTGTATGTTTTGGGTGGCTCTGGTGTTGCGTGACTTCATATTTCCATCTATATTCGAAAAGATTTATAGAATTTTATACTGGAATTAATTCCATAAAAATGGAATTTAAATTATTATGCAGTTATGCGCGCGGTGTTGTTTTTTTTTTCAAGGCGGAGGCGTTATTTATTTTTTTTAAAGAGGGCGAACCGTTGCTTTGTCCTGTGTATAAAATATGCTCGACGACGTTCGAATACTATTTTATAAACTTTTATCGTGTTTGGAATCGTATTGGAGGGTTTGGGTGTTTTATTATGAAAGCGAATGAGGCGAAGAGTGGGTGAAATTACGTCGATTTGGGAGTAACCTTTCACAATTTTGGAAGAATGGATGTTTGCGATGGAAATTATGTAGGTTTTAAGGACTCTGCTGGCGTGGAATTAGTTTGAGCAGCGATGTCAGCTTCAATTTTTTTGAGTTCGAGGTGAACAAGAGGCGTAGATTTGTACAGGGTGTAGCAAAAATTTTCAAGATATTTTGGAGATTTTCTTGATCATTTTTTGATAACGTTTTTCTGCAGAATGAAACGACATTGTTTCAAGGATACAATTGAATATTAATGCAAGACGAGCTTAATTTCAAAATCATTACCATCCTTCATTTTACTCGATAGGCAACCGGCGCGTAATTCGATGCAGCATAAGCTGCCTACTTATACCATCGCAGGAGCCGTCTTTATTTAGAACGACATGGTATATTTTCTTGATATTTTCGCATTTTAAAATACATTTATTTCAAGTCAACTCGTTCGTTTCGCGTTTCAAACCGCATCTTTACTTTTTGAATATGGATAACGTGAACGCCGGTGAGGCGGAGGTGGAGGACGGGCAAAGGGATCACGAACGTTATCTCGCAGTTGTAAGAAACTCAGCGTCTTCGTACCGATGCATATTAATGAAAAGAAATTACATTCGACGAGGTGCACGTAAAAAGAACCGCAACTTGTAGTTGTTTAATTATTTGGCCTGGGCGGAGGAGAAAAGGTGAGAAGCGCGGCGTATGATATAAAAAGGCGAAACTTTCGAGGGTGTTTATCCACAGCAATGTGCTTACATGTTGAATTCTGTTTTGAGAAGACGAAGTCAAAAGCTCATACGTGTATTGGTTGTCGTGAAATGTTTACGTTGCGATTTGCATATACAAATACCTCGAGTAGTAAAACGTGTATTAGGCATTTAAAGCCGAATTACTACGAGCTCGAGAGTGAAAATGTGTACGGTGGGGAAATGGCGAAAAAATGCCATCGTGGAATTTTTTACCTCGGCAAGGCGGCGTTTACAAGAGAAACAAATATTTTTTCAATCTGCGTTAAATACTTTAAGTAGCACTGATTTAAAATGGTATTAGTGGTGATTGCTTTAACCATAAAATTCTCCGGTGGATTTACCTATCGCGTTCTTTTTTTCTCTCAACTTCGCTATCGTAATTACCTGTAATCCTGCGAAACGAAAGTAACCGTTTTATCCTGTTTTTTTCCTTTTGTGGTTTCTCGAGTAAAATGGAAATCTATAATTTCTATTTACCGCGGAGTTGCGTTATCGAAGAAAATTAGCTGGATTCTTAAACATTGCTCGTTTCGAGCGTTCTTCTCGCGTATACAAGATTTATATGAAAATTTCCCCTATTTTTGCAGGTATATCCTCGTGTAGTCCGTGCAACCTGTATATTCAAATCGAATCTCGATGCGGGAATAAAATTGCTATTTATAAGCAATTTGAATTTCGTACCAGGTAAGAATTTTATTTAGATTAAAGCGTAATAAAAAAATGAATAAATTAAGAAAATTTCCAAAGATTAAAAAAGATGTTGCTCGTTTAAAATTTAAAATAGCTGAAAAGTTCAAAGCTGATATTTTGCTTGGAAGTTTACACTGGAGTTTATTCTATGTAGAATATTTCTATGTTTAAAAATGGACTTTAAGTAGCTTTTTTATTTCCTCGACTTGGCACATTTATGTTAATCGATTTGTAGTTAAGCGTCGTTTTACGATGAAATTTCAAGCGTACATTATGAACGGTCTATATGTTGCAATCGAATTAACAGCTTTTTAAAATTGTCCCATTTTATACATTTTGCTGGTTTATCTGAAGGAGAAAAAAAAAATAGATGTCGTAATTACGAATATAGCCGAATATCTATTTCTTTATTTCGTCATAACTACGATCAGCGAAACGACCGAAAATTCTTATTGATTGCCACGACTGCTTTCACTTTGTAGTAATTTCCGTGGTGCTTTTTTTTCTTTTCTTACCCATAAACTCTTTTATTGAACGACTTCATTTCTCTTTTCAAACCAATCACCGTTTATTCTTCTTGTCTTGTGTGTTTCGTTAACAATAAATATCTCGAAACGATTTTGACAACGTATCATTTGTTAGTGCGCTGTTCTCAATTTTGCGAGTTGAATTTAGGGTTAACTTTTCGCCTCGTTTGTACTAGAAAAATTTCATCTTGTGTTCGGAAATCCTAAACAAGGTATTCGAAAGGTAAATATAGCGGAATTTGAGTATTTTTTTGTTTTCGTTACGCCGTGTAAATAGTCGTTGAAATTTAATTAAATTTTATGTAATTGGAAAAGATAGTAAATCGAGATGAAGTTTCGAGCAAAGTTGAAGATTTGATGGAAAAAATGCGTTATTTGTTTTTAGACGTTGAAGTATTTTAAATATTTATTTTCTTTTGTGAGGAAAAAAATCCTTTGAATTTTTCATCGATTTTATTCGCCTTTTGTTTATTTTTAAATTAAAAATTGTTACGTCGAGAAAGTGAAATAATTTACCCATGATTTTATTATTTGTTAGAGAAACGTTTCTTTGGTGTTCTTCGATTGCTTAATTGTTTTGTTCGTTGTTTTTCGAGTATTCGTACGAAAAAGGTATTGAACCTTTGAATAATCGTTTCAAAAAGGAATTAGTTTCGGGAGGCGAACGAGATTGTAGTTTGAATTGGAAAAACGAGCCAGTTCGACGTTTAGATGAATATTTCAAGTGGTCGTAGATTTTCAAATCTTAGCGTGTGGTATCTTGAATTATTTATGTGTACGTCGTAATAAGTGTTTTGAAAATTGATTGATTTTTTGCAAAAAATTGGGCCAGTTTGCGATGATGGGTTCAAAATGCAAATCGTTCTTTTTCAAGAAGTTATTTATTAAAAAAGAGTAAGTTATTGATGGAATCTTCCGTGTAAAATTAGGTTACTAAAATAAATTCCTGGTGTTGCAAAATAATCAACCCTTATTTACGTTCTGAAATTCTCGCTTTTTTGTTACATGAAATTTTGGAAATCAATTGTATCGTTAAAATTGGATTGAAGAAAAAACATATGAGGTTTTATTTCGCTCTAGCAGGCTAATTTCGAGCCGCAAAACTTCCTTTATTCATATTTACTCGAATACTTTTTTCAATTGTAATCTGCTTTGAATAAATTTTATAATCGCTTCTAGACAAGTGAGTGTGTATTCGTAGCAAAGATATGAAATGCTCCGAAACAATCCCTCCTCCGGTATCTTCTCCTTCACAAAGTCTCAAATTTATACCACAACTTGAAACTTTGCTGTCGTAAATAGACTCCATAATTTTTAATGCGAACAAATATCACCACTTTTATCCTATTTAAAAATTTTATCGCTCGAGAGCTTTTTTTTGCCTTAAATCCATCCAAATGTCTCGAAATAGCTTAAACACGTACCACGCTAACGTTTCATTTACGTGTGAAATCGTAAAGGATACAAAAGTTGGAAAATTTTCAAAATTTTCTCGACGCATTGGCGAATAAAAAATTTCTTTGATGGAATTACTTTTGATGAAAATTCAGCTTAGGGTCATTGGCTTTTGAAAGGATCCCAAAAGAAGCTAATTTTCGAGTGGTCGATAGAAAGTGTATTTTTTGGAAACTTTCTAGTTTTGTGACCTTTGCTGTGTTCTTGGGAAAAATTACGCAGTGGATTTTTATTGGAATAGGTGTACAAAAGTAGGGTGAATTTGAAATATATCAACAAGCCTTTATCAAAACTTCACGAGTTTACTTTTTGCCAAACACACGTAACTCGTTTAACGTCGAGTAAACAATTACCGTCGACGTAATTACACGAAAATACTTCCTAATTTCGACGAGAACAAAAACAAGGGTATTTTTTGCGTCGTTGGTTCTTGTGCGAATTGACGAAATGATGGCGGAGAGATAGCTAATGGAATATTTAGTGTGTGGTTTTGTTTCGTTAATTCAAACGTGTGGTAACCTTTTGACGTGAAGGTAAAGATTCATGTATGTGTGGAAAAACACACACGAATCAATTGTTGGAAAAACTTCAACGTGTGAAAGGTGTTGAAAAGAGCCAAATTTTCGTAGGTCGATTGAAAATTTAACTGGGGAAATTTCATGTAGAGTGTTGAAGATGAGGAAAATCTGTGTTGGACGAAGCTAAACATTCGACATTTTTCCACTTAGAGAGAGAATAAGGTAGTAATGAAAGAAATTTAATACTGTGTGTGCTAATATTGGTTCATCGCCTTCAATTTGTTACGCTGCAATCAATATTACATGAGTGTTTGTTGATTTGTCGACGTTGATTTTGAAGGGGCCAAATTATGTAGCTCGTAATTTTTTCATAGATTTTAAGTACATTTTGACACTAACCAATTTACTCCTTCAAGATGCTAAGCTAACAAAACAATCCACACGTGTGCAATTCAGATTGCAGCATCGTCAGATGAAGGCGACGCTAAGGTACTCGCACACCCTGTAGAAGGTTCTTTCTCACGGTGACGCAACAAAATGGCTTTTTATTCTATCGCCAAATCCTACCAAAAAGATCCACTCAAAGGTCTTTCGCAGTTTTTAAACTCATGAATATTTAAATCGATGTTACGGTCAACAACGTTAATTACATAATGCTCACACGTGACAAATCCAGAAAAATTACCCCCCGTACTTGATCACCTGTTTTAAAAAGTACCCCAAAAAAACCGTATACGTGACATGGGACGAAAAAAAAGCAAACCTTTCGTAAAATACTTTCAATTTTTAAAAGCAAGATAAACGTAGCTTTTATTGAAGAAAACAGCGACGAAGAGGGGAGACGAGAGAAAACACCAAGAAAGCTGAATACGAAAATAAACGTCCGTAGTTTTTTCCTTATTCTTAACGTCGTAAAATACAAATTTTTATTTCCTACCTTATGAAAGTTTAATGAAAATGTGAGTTTGTGTGACCTTGCATAGTGAGAATTCCAGCGATGTGTTTTTTTCGGTGAATTTTCTTTGCGCGTTTGTACTTCGTAGGTTGTTAGCAGATACTGGAACGGATGCTAAACCGCGTATAATTTTATAACCTTCGTGATACAGATGAAAATTGTTGAAGGAAATTACAGACGCGAGTAGTTCGGAAAAATGCACGAGACTTCGCGCTCGGACATTGTATTGATTTCCCCGGTGGCTTGGCTTTTTTTCGAGTGTTTTAAATATAGCTTTACATAAATCTTTTTTTCGTTTCTTCGCTTTTTTATATTTCCTCGAAGGCGAAAATATCGTGGAAATTGAGTGAAAAGCAAAACAAACGTCATAGAGTTGAAATGACAATTTCATCAAGTGACGTTTGGCAATTTTTCAAATCATTCTGAGACACTTATCCTCCCGGAGTAGCAAATTTTCAATCTCGATTTAACAATTCGCCAGCGTTATCGACGTTATAAATGTCGTCTTTTTTTAATATAAAAACGCAGGACTACGGTTGGTACCAAGAGCTTCATTTAGTTTTATATAAGTCATCGTAAAAAATCCTTTTTTCGAGGATATGTGTATATCGAGAATACAGAATTCGCAGTGTTTTTGCCTTGTGTGAGGATTTTCCCTTTTTTTTACCTGGTATACCTTGTAAAAAGTTAATGCAGCCACGAGTACAGCTCGGCGATGGTTTGTTAGGTGCTTGACGAGGTGTATCTAATTTGTAGTTCAACTTGTTCTTGTCGACTTGGCGTTAAACTTTAGAATTCCAAGTTTTTACCAAGCATTCCTGCTGGTGCAAGCTGAAAAACGGTGCTTTTGATGTGGATAAATTTACATGTTATGTAGGAAATGTATACAGCTGCGGTAACGATGAAATTTTGCTAATTAACAGGTTTCAGTGTCTGGTGATCGCGTTCTTGTGGTGTTACGGTGATTGGTGCTCCATTTGATAGGGTAATTGGAATTTTAGTCGTTCAATTGGCAGGTGATTTGCGATAGGAGTACGTTGATAGTGCGTTTGAGCTTGTTTCGTGTCAGATTTTAGAAGCAGGTTGATCTACAATGTGGTGTGTTTGATTTGATGTTCGCAGTAATGATTCGATTTTGCGAGATGTCGTGGATTCTTTCGAATGAACTGAAAATTGCCTGTTTATGGAAAAGTTATACGAAGTTGTGCAATTGGTTTTTTGACTGATTTGCGAGTTACTAAATATTTTTTCAAGTTTGACGAATTTTGGGATGTGAAAGAATGTGAAATTTCCCCAGGGTTATGAAAATTTACCATCGAATTACTCTGTAATTTGGAAATTGAACGAATTATTAACTTCGAATATTACCGACCTGAGTCTCATAAGGGAAATGTAGATGTTCTGACCTTGAACATTATTTTCGCTTTTGTTTTACATAAACGAAATTCCATCTATTGAAAATAAAGTATCATGATTATTTGTTTGACCAAATTTCAAAACGAAGAAATCATTTAACAGATTCTTGAACGAATTGTTTGTTGAATGTGAAATATTTGTCATCATAAATCCTTTGACCAGTTTATAACGCGTGAAAACTAGATGACCTTGGAAATATAATTGGAAACGCTGCAACAAAAACATGTTCGAGTGGTTAAACCAGACGACCTTGGAAATATAATCGGAACTGTTGCAAAAAAAACCTGTTCGAGTGGTTAATAACGTGTGAAAACCGGACGACCTTGGAAATGAAATCGAAAACGCTGCAACAAAAACCTGTTCGAGTGGTTAATAACGCGTGAAAACCGGACGACCTTGGAAATATAATTGGAAACGCTGCAACAAAAACATGTTCGAGTGGTTAAACCAGACGACCTTGGAAATATAATCGGAACTGCTGCAACAAAAACCTGTTCGAGTGGTTAATAACGTGTGAAAACCGGACGACCTTGGAAATGAAATTGGAAACCCAGCAACGAATACTTGTTTTACTGGTTTTCTTGGACGAAAAAACCGAAATCGCGTTATAAAAAATTGAATGATGAATTGTTCTTTGAATATGAAACAAAATTATTTTCACTCGTTCGACCACTTGAATCTTCAATTTAGAGTTTTTATCTGTTTGCAGAATTGAAAATCGTTCCTTCAACGATTTTTTTTTTCTGTAGGGAAGGAAACTATTAAATGTGTCTATTAGTCAAAAATGATGAACTGAGTAGTTTATTAGAAATTGATGACGTCAGATTTCAACCTTTATAAATGATTGGCTCTTGATAAACTTAACTATATATAAACCACTGCGATGCTTCGTTTGCTTCTCGAAACTTCAACTTTTCAATTTCAATTAAAATCACGAGTCTAGATTAATCTTCGCTTTTCTGCTAAGACTTGTAATTTAATTGTTGAAATTTCCAATCATCAAGAAGTAATTTTCTGAAATGAAAAATCAGTGCTTCTTTTTACCCTTCCCCTCCTGAATCTTGTTCACTTTGATATCCACCTGTAGTATTGGTCGTGATACCAGAATCGACATGGTTAATTGAACTATCGTCGTGTGTACAATTTACCATTCACGAGCCATCGTAATAATTTAGTTTTTGGTTTTCGTTAATCAAATGTTACAAATTCTACATCCGTCTAGTTTGACCCATGTTTACCGAATAAATTACATCCCAAAACGTCAGCTCGGTGGGTCCATTTAGACGCGAAGTTTGTTCAACTGAAAAATTATAATCGTAGAAATACTTGCATATGTAAATACTTGCACCCCAATGGCCAACTCATTGTTTATTCTATTTGAGACCTAATGATAAACCATAGCTGAAATAAATCAGTTACTTCCGTACATTTGTCGGTGGGCTGTACTCCGTGTTGGAAAAAAACCTCTAAATTATTTCTATTAATCGACGAAAAAAAATCTACTGTTGAAAAATAACGGTTTTTTTCCGTGGAAAAAAATTTTAAAGCATTTTATCATTCGGCGAGGTATAAATTGAGGCCATCAATCAATCACGTTAAAACGTTGCCATTACTGGAATAGTTTTTTTTTTACCTGTGGCGAGAGGAAAACATCGTTACTGAGATATTAATTTTTTTTTAGTTTTTCGTACTATCTAGTCTCGTGTATTTTTTGTACGGAAAAAAAATTTGATTAAAATTCCAAAATCTGGCGAGAATTTAACGTGGCATTGTGAATGAAAAATTATTCCTGTTTGGCGAATTGATGGCGTCGAAACTGGCTCGAAGTAATTTCACCTTTTTATGTTTTTTTGCCGGCGTTCGCGTAAATCCCAATTCTCCGAATTAATTGCATATAATTGAAGAAGAAAATGGAAAATTCGAGGGTTTCGCCACGTGTTTATCTTATTGCTTTTATGCTTCGGTTAACTCGTTGGTTCGCTTTTCTTTTTTCCCAAGTCCTAGGAAGTAATTTCTTTTTGGGAAGTTTTAAAAAGTTGATTTTTTCGATCGACGGGTTCGAATGGGAAAATTTTTAACACGGGCGAATTTAATTTTTAAGGTCCCGTATGTATTGTGATAACTTTGCTACGAATTGCGAAATTTCATAGCGATATCGAGCTTCAAAAGACGTATTCATTTACAAGCGGCAGGAATTTTTCGAGAATTTTCGTCTATATTAAAAATTACTTTATTCGAATTATCCGACGTTATTATATTTGTTTAATATGGGTGCAATCTCGTATATAAGAATTTCTTTCAATTTTATCGCATATTTTGCGCTGCTTTTCGAAATGAGCTCTCGAAATGGAAATATTTTTAGACTTTTTTTCACGTGCTCTACCAACACGCTGACGTTTCAAATGAAGATATGACGAAAGTACGAATACGCAATATGGGGAATTTATCAACGGGGTGTATTTTTCGCCATTGTTCTCGTATTTAATAATCGTTGCGAATAAATTTTTCGCATCGTTGTTGCTCTCCGATAATAGATCATTTCGCGAATCGCGAATCGAGCAATAAAAAACACGCTTTTATAAACACGCCGGCAATAAAGGTCGCGCCGGCTCAGTTAATTAAACTCCATGTTCGATGTGCTTTTGTATTCGCGTAATTTCGATAACAAAACACGCCGACGATGGCGTCCGACGTTGGGCGTGTTACGAGCTTTCGCCGAATTAATGAATTGTACCATAAATACCATACACGATCTTTACTACTTTGCTACTTATTGAAGCTGGCTACAAATCTGTGTAAATAGCGATTACTAGTCGATACAACGTATATGTTATCTTTATGGTCTCGTTAGGGCAAAACACCGACGTGTACTGCTCCTCGGTGGGAAATAAATTTTTTAAAAATTTTCAAAAAAATCACCTCATCATACGGCTGAAATCTTATTAAATTTTCGCCATTTTTACTCTCGTTGAGTTAATCCCGATCTAGATGTAAATTGTAAAACTGGCAGAGATCCAGTAAGACTGTACTTTAATATAAACTGAACCAATGCCAATACTAATTAAAGTATAATCTCGGTAACCAAATGAAATTAAGGGTTGGAAAAAAAAAGGACAAGCAAAAAATGAACCAAGTCTACTCGCGTTAATCACGCCAATTACGACCTTTTATGCGGCGTTGACTAAAAAAAAATCCAGTTGCCAGTTTAGCCAACGGCATCGTATTTACGAGCCAAAAGACGTGCGAATTTGAGGCATTTTTTTATGAATTAGGAAAATCAACGCGACGGAAGCTTTTCGAGCCAAGATTTCGGTGGTGTTGAAAATGGGTGTTTTGGGTTACAAGCCTTGTAAAGGTGGGATTATATTTTTTATAGCGGTTGGTGTACCTAAGACTTGACGAGGCTTGTTTAATGTTTTGTGAAGTTTTATCGAGGTTTTTTTTTCGTGTGGTTTCGGAGGATTACTTTGAGAGGGGAGGGGGAGTTTTTGAGCTTTGTTGAGAAGTTATTTGAAAATTTTGAGTATGTGAGATTTCAATAGTGATTGACGGAAAATTGATTTCGCAAATGCGTTCCCTCCAAAATGAGTCTTCTGATTTCTGTAAGAATTACAAAGCGATGTAATAATTGCCTAATCAGGTTTCGCACGAAACAGAAAAATTTTCAAATCACTCTGTACACGGTGTTTCGCAACCAGTGCACCGCCTTCATACCCATGATACAGCCACAAAAACTATAAAAGTATACGTACGGTTGGCGATCATAACTTTTGAAGGGGCAAAGTCATGCTCCAACAAAGGTTGCTTTTTTAGAACGTTGTAACTTAGTTCATAATGAAAATTGACAAAATTTGATTGAAACTTTTGGTATAACTTTTCAAACTCTACAAATTAAATCATATTCATGTTTCATCTAACCCTAAAATTGGAGGAGCTACAGCCATTTGAAAAATTATTTGAGAATAAAACTGAAATAAAATTTTTCAAAACGTTGTAACTTACTGGGTAATCTAGATAGATAGAATTTTTTGAGAGCTTTTCGTAGAACTTTTAGACCACTACAAAATTAGTCATTTTCATGTTTCATCCAACTCCAAAATTGAAGGAGCTACAACAATTGAAAAATTTCTTCACTTCATAACCCCTTCAATTTTCATGTTAGACAAAATTTACTCGGATACGTTTTTGGTTGGAATTTTGATACCTACAAAATAAGATGACAAAGCTTTGCCTAACTTTAAAATTGGAGAAGCTATATTTGAAAAATTATTTGAAAACGAAAATTGAAATAGAACTTTTCAAAACGTAATTTAGTCGGTAATGTAGATGGACAAAATTTTCTGAGAGCTTTTTGTAGAACTTTTCAACGCCTACAAAATTAGTCATTTTCATGTTTCATCCAACTCCAAAATTGAAGGAGCTACAACAATTGAAAAATTTCTTCACTTCACAATCCCTTCAATTTTCATGTTAGACAAAATTTACGCGGATACGCTTTTGGTTGGAATTTTGATACGTACAATATAAGATGTCAACGCTTTGCCTAACTCTTAAATTGAAGGAGTTGCAGCCGTTCAAAAAAAAAGTATTAGAGGATAAAAACTGTAAAAAATGATTATAGCTCCTTCAATTTTAGAGTCCAGTCAAATAATCATGTCTTATGTTTTAGGCCCTAAAAATCCTAACAATAAGGTACTCGTAAAAATTTTGCCTAACTTGAAAATTGAAGGAGTTATACAGCGTACCAATTTTCAAATTGTTGTAGCTCCTTCAATTTTAGAGTTAGATGAAACATGAACATGACATATTTTGTAGGATTTAAAAAGTTCTATCAAAAGTTTCAGTCAAATTTTGTCTATTTTTATTACCAAGTTACGACGTTCTAAAAAAGCAACTTTTGAAGGAGCATAACTTTGCCCCTTCAGAAGTTAGGGCCGGCAACCGTACATATACTTTTGTAGTTTTGGTAGCTGTATCACGGGTATGAAGGCGGTGCACTGGTTTCGGAACACCCTGTATGATTTGACATCGCTATATGAAAATCGTGATTTTTATCCCTTTGAAAAACAAATTGAAAGACTTTTTTCCTCGAACAAATAAACAGACGTGTATTTAAAATTAATACTTTATGTACATTAATTTTGGAAATTCGCGACATAAAACATGACTGGAAGAAAATGCCTTCTCAACTCCTCGTAGTTAACTCATGTAACATCGCATCATCTAAAATATTCCAGAACGTATTCAAACGCGGTGTTTTTAAACCACCGAATTAAACCACATCCATCGTTTCATCGCACCATCGCCGCAAATTAATCTCTAAAATTCGCTATAAATAAACTTTAGCCGTAAAAAAAAGCGCCCTTAACGATAAACATTTTCTCGCACGTGTCAGCGTTGAAAAGCAACCTCATATATTCGGTGTTTTTGTAAAAATTCGCATACCATGTAAAATACGTATTAACCTTGGGACACCTAAGCTAATAGTAAAATTTAATCAAAAAATAATAAATTGCACCTTTCGCATTACCTTTTAGCATCCGCATCGAAACTAGTAATTTAAAATTAAAGCAAAGTTTAGAAATCTCATCAAGTTAACGTTTACGCTTTTGCGATGCCCTGCGGTCGCCCAAAACGTTGATTTTCAACGTGTACCGTGTTGTCGAAAAAAAAATCCCCGAAATAGGCTTTCACAAAGCGTAACAAAGCTTAGCCGTATACACACGAGAAACAGTGGCTCGTGGAAATACGCCTAAAAGGTACAAAAGCCGCTTAAATATCTAATTGCGAAGTCCGTGTGGATTCGATGCTTAAAAGAGACGCGCTTTGGGCTTTTATATAACACTTTTTTTTTACAGGTCGTTATTACCGCGGTTGGATAATTAAATGGTATATTATGAACTTTTTTTTTGGAGCTAAAAAGAGAAAAAAACTTACGAACTTTATTCATTTGTTGATTGATGTATATAGAAATTATATACGCGATCCGGAACACCTGTAGAGGCTATTTAGACGTTTCTTGCTTACATAAAACATATAAATGAGAACATTAATTAAGCGAGTAACTCGTTAGTTGTTAGCCAAACGGTTAATAGTTGTATCTCTTTTTCTTTGGGGTTTTTTTACGCTACGGTTGAGGTAAGAAGCTGATTAATGTTGTTTAATGTGATTAATGGGCCGAAAAATTCGCAAATTAAGCCATATACCAAAAGCGTCGGAGAGTTTAGCTACCAAATTAAGATCTCACTCGTATTAATCGTATTTTAAGCTACGATGTTTGATTGAAACGAGCGGCGGCGTTATCAAATCCAATATGGCTTTTTCGACAGCGACGTAAATGTCGCATCTCACCGAGGGATTTTCTTCGGCACTTTCTACAACACGACGACCGTGTTTTTATAAAGTACAAAGGTTTTAAAAATTAATTATAAAATATCCGCGCCAAGTACAAATGTAAATGAGTTTTTTGCTTCGGTAATTTAATTCTCAACGCAGGGTAAGATTTCGGTACGAATTTGACTTAATTGAAATCCTTAAAAAAAAGAGTAAAATTTGATTTTATTCGTAATCCTAATTAAAAGACATTTCGTTTTAAATAGCGCGTAAATTCGGACAAAAATTACGCCTTTCGTATTTTTTCCCACCCTTTAAATATTTCCTTAGCATTTTTCCTTCTTGTTCGTTTATATAAACCCGAGGACTTTATTTCGACGAATTAATTATAATTATGTTTTTTAATTTATTCAATTTTACGCATCCAAGCGAAACTTTCTAGTCGAATCGAAGAAAAAGCGAAATTTATAAAATAATCAAACCCTAATTTGAATCTTCACGAAGATACCGTATTTCAACATGTTCGTATAACCTAAATAAACCAAGCCAATTCGTGACAATTTAAATCTAGCCCTCTACATTAATTTTCATTTGAAAAAGCAAATAGAAGAATTTCAAGCAGTCTTTTGTAATTCGAGATCGCATTCGTAGTTCGCAACACGAGATACTCATCTTCAACTATTTTTATGCGCGTGTTTACAAATAAAAATAAACGAGGTTTTGGGTCGAATGGTAATATTTTTGCATAATCGTGTTCCAAAAATATGTAACGTTTTGTAGGTCGCTTTTACGCGCATTTCACTCGTTGATGAGGATCATTCTTCATTCATCGTGGAATTTCGGGATTCTGATTGGTTTAAATTTTTTTTCCAACGAATGTGAGGTTTTTTCTAACGAAGATCTGTATGTTCAAGTACATCGTTGTTGAATTTTCGATTTCAACGGAGGAAAAGAGTTAACGGAATTACAGATTTATACAGAGTGATCAAAATGAGTTCTGGGATTTTCCAAAACACCGTTTATGCAACCAAATTGACCGTAAATTATAACCGGGTTGCCGATTCATTGAAATGAAGGGATTTGAATAGCAAAATCATAGATGAGAAATGTTGGTACTTCGATAACTCCTCAAATATGCGAGATAGGCAAAAATCACTAATAACTACAGTGTATCTAACACATAGTGGAAGTGGTTAAGGTAGTGAAAAAGTAGTGAACCCAAAAATAGGTTACAAAAGTAGTGCAAGAATGGAAAAACCCGAAATATTTTTGATAAAATTATAAAGATATTGTTTATTTTTCATAAATTATTGGCAATTTTTTATATATTGGTAGCACTAATAGAGTAAGTGACGTCATATACTTTTTTTTCAATAACCATAAAATGCGTTAATTTTTTTACAATTTAAATTTGATTTTTTTTTAAATACAGATTTTCTTATAATCGGAAATTTGACCTCGTTGATGGGATAAAGAGACGGAAGGATGCTAAGATAAAAAATTTTCAAAAATTTAGTAAAAAAGTAGTGATTTTCAATACCCTGAACTAATTTGATCCATCTTGAAAAGTTGAACTTTATTGCTTATGTAGTATTTCTGCCTAGTTTCGATATTGAAGGAACTGCTTCATTTTGAATTTTTAAAGGTGGAATAAGTTGTTAATAGTGCAATACAGGTAAAAATTGCCATTAAGTCTTTATTTGCATCTCAAATAATTGAATCTCATTACTCATGTGAAATATTTGCTTAATACATGTATTGAAGGAACTGCATAATTTTGAAATTTTAACATCTATATTTGATTTCTTAAATATTCAAAATAATTTAAAATAAAAAATATAGGCTTTTTGATAGATTTTAAAAAGTAGAATTAAATGAACAATTTTTTGATAATTTTCCATAATAAAGGAGCTAGACCACTTTGAAACTTTTTAATCTCTGTAACTCCTTGAATATGCAAGATAGGCAAAAATGAAACATGAACACCATCAAATTGTTCATGTAAACTTTTTTTCTATCCACAATATTAAAAGAGTACAACATTTCAAAGCAATAAAAGCTCAATAACTTTTTAAATATGCAAGATAGCCAAGATAGGCAAAAACTATACATAACTTTTTCAGTAGATCTTAAGACGGTACTGCGGGTATATTGGGTTGCATAGCCAATTTTTGCAGGAAACGGAATTTTAGTGTTTTTTGCGAAAATTGCTTATGCAACCCGCTATACTCGTAGTCCTGTCTTAAGACTTGATATTTATTAACTTAGCAAAAATAACATTCTGTTTCAAAAATGTCATAATTTTGTTAAAAAATTGCGATTTTTTTGATTTTTAAAAATTCACGAAAATCAAAAATGAACTCGAATTGGTAAAATTTTAATTATAAGAATTTTTTCGAGCGATATTTAAAAAAATTTACTTTACTTTTTCATTTAGGCAATTTTTGGGACTTTTTGTGAGGTGTTTCTAGAAAACAACGAAAGCTCGATTGCATTGCACAAAATCTTCGATCATATTTTTGAAAACACTGCTCAAATTTAAATAAAAAAAAATTATAAAATATCCCTGTGCTTTTTACATTTGTAAGTATTCTTAAGATACCCTTAAGGATGACATTCTATCTAATTTTTCGTACAGTTTCACAATAATACCACGTGGTAAATCCTCCCCTTGTACCTTACCTTACCTTTCACGATACTTTTCTCGTAGACGAAGAAACACGATGTAAAGGTCAACCAGCATCCTTTACAGATCACAAAATCCGAAATCCTCGAAGGAAATAACTTTTGTAGAAACAAATACCTCGCAAATTTCTTTCGGTATGTGGAAAGCGAAGAGAAAAAACATGGAAAAAAAGTACAACGATCACGAAGGTATAAAATTAATATCGAACATAAAAGAACTCGTCACAATAAAATATGTGACAAAAGACGAAAAACATTTCGATATTTAATAAACTCATATATAGCGAACCCGTGCATAAAGTTCATCGAGCTAGCTTCGAGATATATACGGATGGTACTCGAAGAATAGACGTATAAAGTGCAAATATACTATAACGAAATTTGCCACGATATGAAAACCCGTTTCTCGTATCGTTGTTTTATTTCTTTTCCGCTGTCGCACGTTCATCGACGCGAGATGATTTGAGTATAAGGGATTCGACGAGCAGGGTCTCATCGAACACAATTTTTCCATTTAACGGGCTTGGCCGTTTAGGAATTGGAGTTCAAACAAAGCCTCATCCCTTTTTGTAAAACTTTTCTAGCTCATTTGTTGCGATAGTACGTGTAAATATGGCTCCTTTGGATATGTTTTAATATCGCGAACGATACGGAAATAGAATTTACGAAAACTCTTCTTATCACGCCAACTAGGTAATTCGGGAAGGCCTTTGCGAGGATAATTTTTAAAAACTTTCACACGTTTTATTTATTTGCGTTGCGTTTAAAATAGTAACAAAGCTGGTCTATCTTGTCGGAAGCAATGAGTGAAATTTTTCCACCTAGGAAAAGCCGACGGGTGTTTTCTCCTTTGAAAAAGTTGTTTAAACAGTTAGGAAAATATTTTCAAATTCGGCCGCCTTTGTTATCGTAGCGAGTTTATTGAAACGAGCGTCGTTTTTGAGCAGCTTTTTTCTCGCAAATTAGTACGTCGAGGTCATTAGAAAAACGTGAAAGGAGAAACCGACGTGTTTTACGTGTTAATTCGTGTAATGAGAATTCCTTAAACCTTTTTAAGAGGCGTTTTCAAGTGGGAAAAAATTTCTAATGAAAAAGCGACATCGAACGCCACCGATCGGACCACATAAAGGGAAATTTAAATATCTCGTAATTAAAATCGGCTTCGGCTGTAATTCAATTTCCATTCGGACTTACGCGAAAAAGATGAAAACAGCGATTTACTATGGGAAAAATTTCGCAAAAAAATTAATAAAGGGCAGCGGAAAAATTTATTCGTAGTTTCGAAGAGACCCTCGACTTCATTATTATTCCTGACCAAGAGCCAGATACGGTTGTTTTATCAGTTCCAAGTGAAAAGAAAAATAATACCTTGGCGATAAGAGAGGACACCCTGCGACTATTTAGCATACTAATACCTTTTAAAACCTTTATTTTTTTAATTTTAATCTCGAAAGAGAAATATTTTAAGTACACTATTAGCGGTTAATTAAAAAAATTTCGAGTATTGAATCAACATCCTCGAAAGTTTACAAAAGGCCATTGCCGGGTTCCTTAGATTTTTTTCCCCATTTGATTATTTTTTTTTTACCAGCGCTTCTCGATGTTTAAAAGTAATTGAAAATTTTCCCAGTTACCTATCGAGAGAAAAACTAAAACTCACGTTGTGGCGTACTGCTAATTGCAATTCCAAGTTCCATAAATTTTAAAACGTTTTCTACCCTATTTCCCGTTTACGTTTTACATTTATTCGGTGGTTAAAGTTTTTATCAGTTTTACATACTTAATAGCCTATTCGGTAGGCTTTTAAACGATACTTGTCACATGCAGATTTACATCTCGACGTTGTTCGCTCTTGTTCAAAAATCGACAAAAGCTCGACGTGTTTTTTATTCAGACGCCGAACGCAGTCCGTTCATTTTGTGTTTTTTCATCGGCTTTTATGGCCGTGTCACACGATGAATACTTTCCGCACAATTGTAGGATTTAATTCGCCGCGGACGAATGTTGAATTATTAAATTTTCGGATTTTTTTAACGCGTTGGAATTTAAAGAGTTTTTTAGATTTAAATGAAGTGATCTGTTTGGATACAGTTGTGATAACGAAGGGGGCTGAGGGGGCACCATTGATGAAAAAATCACGTAGTAAGGCTACACCGATGAAATCCTGACGAACGATACCTATATTGACCCATTTTGATGTTGATGTAGGAGAGTGGTCAGTAGCTAGCTCTTTGAGAGAAAGGGGAGAGGGGTAATGATGAAAAAACACATCCTGCGTCAAAAGTACGCTATAATAGTTGAGGGACTTACATTAGAGGGATGTGGAGATTTTATGCGACACATTATCTCTGAAGATTCAACTTCGGCTAGACTCGGTTTATTACGACTATGTTCGTGTAAACTCGATTTAGCTCGGGTAACCTCGACCATGTTCGATGGTTTTCGGGTAACGTCGACTGAATACGTTTGTATTCGATGAAATTTGTCTTTTTTCGATTTGCTTCTATTCAACTCGGATTTTACGAATTTATCTCATTGAACGAAAATAGTTGAAACTGGAAAATTGATTTTTTATACCTTCTATGTATAGAATGATGACCGTTTTTTTGTGACTTCATCACGCCAGAATGAGCGAACCGAATTTCGTTAAATTTTGAACTTAGTAAACTACCGGTAATTATCGTAAATACGGAAAGTTAATGGTAAGTTAGCGATAAATCGCAAATTCATGGTAAATCATCATCAGTTACTAACTGTAAATCAACAGTAAATTACCGTAAATGGGTGGAAAATTACACAAAATGACGGTAAATTACTGTAAATTATGGTTAAATCATTGTAAATTACCGGTAAATTACATTTATTAAATTACTGAAAAATTACAAAAATTGACGGTAAATTACCATACATTACCATGTATTAGTGGTAAATTACCATAAATTACCGGTAAATTACCTTAAGTTACCAGTAAATTACTACAAGTTACCGGTAAATTACTATAGATTACCACAAGTTGCTGGTAAATTACCATATATTATCGGTAAATTACCGTAAGTTACCGGTAAATTACCATAAATTACCGTAAGTTACCGGTAAATAACTGTAAATACTGCGAATTTACGGTAATTATTGCAACTTATCAAGATTGTATTATAAAATGACATTTGCAACAATTTTTCTGTCATTCGCTTTTCTGTAATAACGGTAATTTACCCCAACTGCCATAAGCTTCTGATTTAGATTTCTCTGCCAAAAGATCGAGAAGATTTTTGTAACATCGATTACAATTGAGAGTTATTAAAATAAAATAAAAATGAGTATGCGGGGGGGGGGCGAAGCCCTCAACTAGCGAAGCTAGTACGTTATATTTTCTCATTTATGGAATCTTTGCTCCTCGAAAAATGACTAAAAATAAAACGAATTTTTTCATTTATTTTACAGAGCGATTAAAATGAAGAGCATTCATTCTACGCTGGGATACCGGCTTTGAATAGGACACCATTTCGAATATGATGCTCGCTGCTGGGAATCTCGAACTAATTATTTTTTCCATCGGTAAGTCATCGAAGCGTTTCGTATGTTATTCGATAATTGAAAATCCGTACGTGAAGTATAAAGGTGGAAAATTTTTGGCAAAAATTCCAAATTTTAAAACTTTAATTAATCGTTTCCGTAGGGCTGCTCGTGTAGCGAAATTCTTGTAAATTAGAACTCGTGTTCGTGTTTTAACCCTTTTGGTATTTTCGATCGACAAGTCGTATGGTCGCCTTAAGATTGAAAGTTGTATTTTTAGTTTTCGCGTAAGTTTTACAAAGGGGTAAGAAAAAATGGAGTTTTACGACGAAACTCGTTAGGTAATGAGAATTGGTAAGTTTCGCGTGTCAAAGTCAAAAGAAAATTTAAAATTGCGTTAAAATTAGAATTTCGAAGACGCTAATGGTAATTTTATATCTTTGCAAAGTGGCGCTTTAAAATGTAAATTTAATGAATGCGATATATTGAAAAATTAATAATGTAATTGACTTATTAAAGAAGCTCATTGAAAACGTTCGCCAATTACTATTTTTAGACCTTTTTGAGAATTTTTAAATTGGTGGATTTTTCCAGCAAGGTGCACGTTTGTTAGCTCGTTATATTTCCAAGTTGCAAAGCTACGCGAGCCGTAGACTTTCGCTTTTTGCCGAGATCATTGTTTGGAAAGTTTCAGGCATATGGGAAACTTTGAAAATATTACTCGGGTCGGAAGTTTATAAAAATTAAAATCTCCTTGATATCTTGGGTGAAGATTGAAATTTTATAACGCGCCTGAATTTGCATAATTCAAACACCGAGTAATATATTTGAGTTCGCGAGAAACAAAAACTCGACGAATAAATATGCAAAATAGCATAACGTCTCTTTTTCGTCGGTAATTTCCCGTTTGTTCGAGGGCATGTGCTCGTTTCAGGTAAAGTTGGCGAAAATTATCTCGCAAGTGAGTAATTAAATTTCAAAATAAGACTCAATTCCGGGTTAAAAATTTCCTTAAAGGGAGTTGTTCATATTCAATATGTTGGTTATTTTTCGGGATTAAGGCGAAGTTGCCATCTCAAACGGAAAATCACCTTGGGCGGTTTTTTTTAACCTGTAAGTTCACAGCGTCGTTTAACAATTTGTAAGAAAGGTAATTTTATTACTTTCCAGAGGTCAATGTCTTTTTTATCTTTATTTCATAATAAAGCAGCGTACGTAGCGGAGGAGAAATTTGTCGAAGAATTACATTTTTTTTTTGATTTTAAACAATGTTTCAAAATAACTTCATCTTGTAATTTTTTACTCGTCTCTTTGAGAATTATTTTTTATGTTTTTTCTCTACTTTATGGTGTTTTTTTTATACGGTGCAGTTTTCTTTGGTAAAAGTCCCTTAACGAGAATAAATTGCATTAATACGTGAATGGAAAACGAAACGGAACCATTTCTTTTACTTTTTATTTCTTTTTTCTGTTCGGGGTTTATTCAATTATACTAATGTCAGCGTATCAAAAATATCTACGTTCAACTTTCAAACTATTTCAAGGTCGAGGATTAATGCGAACTTGAAAATTTTTATGCGGAGTTTGTAATTTGTGAGAATTTTTTGTAATTTTCATTTCGAGTTTTTAATTTGTTCTTTTTGAAATTTACTTTGCCAATTTTGGTCTCGATTTTTTAATTTAGTTTAGTTTTATCTTATTTTATTCGCTGAGCTAAACTTTAGGCGTTAGTTTTGACTTAAATGATGAAATAAGGAGATGCGCTCGATGATGGATGCGGGACCGCGAATAATAGCGGTGATTTCACACGCGCTCGAGCGATTCGTAAGTCGACGAGTAATCAGTCTAATCGATAAATTGAAATATTTCGATTTGAATTTCATAATTTCCATAGTTCGATTTTGATATTTTGGTATCGATGTTACAAACCTGATTCGATTTCGATATTTCGATATTTTAATACTCGAGTTTTGACATTTCTGAATCGATATTTCGAACTCGAGGAATGGATTTTGATACTGCTACTTCGATATTTCGATG
Source organism: Maconellicoccus hirsutus (assembly GCA_003261595.1). Lineage (NCBI taxonomy): Eukaryota > Metazoa > Arthropoda > Insecta > Hemiptera > Pseudococcidae > Maconellicoccus > Maconellicoccus hirsutus. The sequence goes on along the minus strand of QBDW01000167.1, from coordinate 77,205 downwards.
TAAAAGGGATCGAATTTTGATATTTTAATATCGATTTATCGATATTTCCGTTTCGATGTTTATACTCGTATTTTGATTTCGATAGTTTGTTGTCGATATGTCGATTTTTGATGTCGCAATTTTGATCGTTTCGTTTTTTGTAGTTTATTTTAATATTTCGATTTCGATGTTTCGATTTCGACCTTTCGATTTTCATATTTTAATATTTGATTGCTCATATTTCGATGTCAGTGTTTCGATTTTGATACTTCAATTTCGATTATTCGATTTTAATATTTTGGTAGCGATTTTTCGATTTTTATATGTATTTCGATGTCGATGTTTTGGTTATTTCAGTATCGATATTATATTCTGATTGTTCGATTTTTATTCGATTTTGATTTTTCGATATCGATATTACTTATGAATGGTTCGATTTTAAGGTTTTAATTTTGGTAATTTAGTATCGATATTTTAGTTTTAATAACTTGAAAATTTTTTTGAAATTAATCGTCGAATGAAAATTGAATTAAAACTTTAAAACATTTTCAATAAAGCGGTAATTTAATTTTTTTTTTGTTTTGTCTCCCCCTTCGAATTATTTATCGCAAACCTTTTCTTTACCGTTCTATCGTTAAAAAATTATTTTACTTTATACATGGCGAGTATTTCCAACCATTTCAACGCACCTTACGACCGCAAATTTTCACCGTTCATTTAAAAACTTACGGCGGCGCTCAATTAAGCGAAATTTTTAATCAACTTGTTGCTGCGTAATTCGTCGTAATTCTTCGTGCAGTAAATTCCGTTGCGTAGATAAAAACCCTAAACGCAGCCGCGGGCACGTTGGTCAAAAAGTCGAAACTTAATCAACCTCGAGGTGTAATAATTAAATTAAAAAATGATTTTGTTTTTTGTTTCCAAGCGTCGTAAAAAAACAACAATTATTTTTCGTTTTCCCAGCAGAGAACGGAGCCGAGACGTAGCTTTCATTAAACAACTTAAACTCATCGTCTCTTCGTCAGTGTAATCTGACAAGTCGTGTACTATGTTCCTTTATAGACAAAAGACGCCATAAAGAGGGTCCGGGGGGGACGTCAACTCAAATTATATTAACGCTATTTACGACGCACTGTTGAATTTTCCAGCACGAAATTCCAAAGGTCGACAATTCGCTGGAGTTGTATTTTTCCGAATTGAACTTCCGCATGTGGTGGAATCAGACGTTTAATTTTTTTTTTTATTAATTTTCTCTGGAAACAAAAACGCGTTCGTGGATGTAACGAATTCTTGGGGGGGGAGGGGGTCGATGCTGGCATTCGTTGAGCTTTGTGTGTATTACTACTGACGAAATTAGTTTCGTAAATTCATTTATGAAATACCTCGAAGATGTTTATTCGTCGCGTAGGCTTAATTTTTCACTACGTTTGGTTTCCAAGCATGAAAATTGCTTCGAATTACTTCCTGGGTATTTTTTGCGTGGCGCTGTATCGAAACACGTATGAAATTTGTGCGCTTTATAGCGAATACCATAATATGTAATGGGCTCTATAATTCGATCAGCTTTATCGTGTATTGCCACCGGAAGACGGATGACCTCGGAGTTGGAAATAATTTTTACAGCAAGATACCTGCTCTGGAAACGAGACGTATTTTATTTGATTTTTTGCGCGATGAAAATTTAAATAAAACGTTGAATAGGAGCTCTAATTACGTAAATTAATTCGCCATTGTTTGGTAAAAATGATATTTAATTTCCTATTGCTAATATTTTCGCTAATTCGCGATATTTTTCTCGCCTCGGAATTAATATGGTTGCCACCTTGCATAAAGTATCTTGTTTATGTAACAATTCTCCGCCGTGGAATATTCTCACTCAACATCTGCTAATTTCCATGGCATTTTGTTTTACTTTTTTCCACGCCAGTTCGTATTTTTAGACATAAAACAAACATTTTTCAAAGGCTGCAAAAGCTTATCTTTCTAAGATGGTGCAGAGAGTAACTAAAAAATGAACATTTTACCGGCAATAATCTAGCATTAAAATTTTCCGCGAAAATGTTTCTCACAAATGTAAACTTTTTTTCGCCGTTTTGAATCTGTTCGCAGTAGTTTTATTGCGTTTTTCGTATTTCCCTTTAATTTAGTTTATTTTACGTTGGATTTTTACGTAAAGTTTTAATGGCCGGATTAAAGTATCTTTTCGATAGACTGACGAAGTTTTTAAGATTTCATAATCCTTTCGTAATGAAGGTGATCACTTGGAAATTTTATCCTCGAAATAAACCATTAAAATATTTTTATGTTCGATTCGCAATTTCAGCTGTTTTACGATATTTGAATAACTACGTGTTTCATTCGTCAATTAGTACGAATTGCAAAGGTTTCGAGTTCGATAAACCTCACGCGTTTCGGGCTTTGTGATTTTTTTATTTGGAAAAAATTATAATTAATGGCGATCCTTGTAATTTTATTTTATTTGATGATCCGTGAAATTTTCGCAAAAAATAAATTCAACAGATCTGTTTGTTTTGTGAAAGAACCGGGGGAATTTTTTATTCGCGAATTTTAATAATTTCTTTTTCCAACGTGAATTCGAATAATTGACGAGAAGGGGTTTTTTTACAATGTATCAATCCTTCGCTTGATGATGAGTATCGTCGTTTCGGTGCTTTTTTCACGGTTTACAAAAGACGTATTTTTATGAATTAATTAGTATTGGGATGTTACATCACGTGATTTATTTCTGCATAAAATTAACGTAAAAAGTAATGCTATCGTTAGTTGTATAATTTACGAAAATTAAACTTCCTGGGTTGTTTTGAAAAAGCTTGTATTTTTTAATTCGTACCTCCCCCCTCACACTTCTCCAAAACATGTATATTTCACTACATTTTTAATTATCTTAAAATGTTTTGATAAGATAATATTGTCATAAATAAAGTTGCGAGGGGAAAAGGGAGGATGACTTGAATTTTGTACTTTTTCCTCATTTTTTGGCATATTTTATTGAATTCTTAAATCATATTAGCGTATTTTTCGTTTTGCTGGGGTTAAAGATGTTTTCATTATTTTTCTGGACAACGATGTATTTTTCTTCTCCTCCCTTCCCTCTACCTCTTCCTCCCAGATGGTGAAAATCAACGTTCGTAGACAAATTGGAATATTTAAATGGTTGAGTTTTGAACGAGGATGAAATATTGTGGGTCAAGTCATTTCATGTGAAATTAGCCAAAAGTCGAATGATGGATGGTCGATTTATAAAAAAAAATTTCACGCGTAAAGAGTCATCAAACGATGCCAAATGATGCACAGCGAAGGTCTCTTCGAATTTTTTATCCAAAGTCGTGATTTAAAATTTTCCAAGATGGCGGAAATTCGAAAATTTTGAGTTTGGATAGCTACACTTATGTCATATTTAGCGATCAACATTTTTTTATTTATTTTATTTTACGTACTTTCGAAGGTCAACTCGTGTATGGCGGCAGAATCAGTGTTACCGCTTGTATTAACACAAAAAAAAATTATTTGAAAATTTTAAATTTCAAAAAGATACGATGTTCATGAGTTGCAATTCTAAAAAAAATCGCAATTTTAGTTCATTTCAAGTAGAATAATTTATTAAAAATTGCTGCGACCTTCGCTTCATTTCGCGTCGTTTGGCGTCGTTTGGTGACCCCTGTGTAGAGGAAAAACGAAAAAAATTGACCACCCGTCATCCAACTTTTGGATGATTTGGCACGAAATGACTCGTGAGAAAATTCAAATTTAAAATATTGAAATTGAAAATTTTTTTTTAATACTTTTATCACTTTCAATTGAAATTCAATGTGTTGAAAATTGTACCCTTTTAGTTTTTTCCAAACCTCGAAAAATTTCACGTACAAATTTTCACGCGTATGATCTGGTTTGTAAAATTTCTCAAAACGTTTGCGATGAAATTTGAAAACGATTTCCAGCGGTGGTCGGGTGTTTAAATAAAAATGAAAAATACGCGAAACATCCTGCTGGAGAAACGTGTACCTTTGAAAAATCGCGTATTTTTTTTCACGTTGATGAATTATTAAACGTCACGAACCATTTTGAATTCTGTATGGTATTTTTTGTATTTCAATTCGAAAAAGATATTTTGTGATGTTTCTGCAAAAGACGTGTCTGATTTTTCTATCGAATGAATTTTTAACGAGATTTCAAACATGTTGAAATTAGTTCTTGAAAAAATAAGCGACTCGGTCGAACCTACGGTGGTTTTAGGTTTTTCATTAACGCGGAGGAAATACATATGCAAAACTGACGTGAAGTTTAATTGAGTCGCTTTTTCGTCGTATTTCGAGGAATTTTTTTTTTCGCGATAAATTTAACGTCTACGAATAAAATTGCGCGTTAGGACGGATGTAATTATTAAATATACACGACGACGTGGTCATTCGGTTAATAACCTATTCGAGGCGAATGAAAAATCGTCATTTAATCACGCAATTTTTTCATTAAATTTGATTACGGTGTAATTTATTTAAAAGGTTAGATGATTGTTGGACTACGTTTAATTTACAGTCTGTACAATGTGCCATGCTATCGAAATCCGTGTACCAGTCAATTACACCGCGTTAACCGGAGATTTGGAGATTCACGTACAAGATTTGAAGCCGCAAGAGGACCCTTATTATATGCAACTACTCGAGTATTACCCGATGGATAATTCGTTCACTATAATCAGTTCGACGCCGTTGGTTTTGGATAATGTTACGACGATGGTGTATAAGGCGAAATTTCCTTGCGGGGTTATCGCCCAAGGGGGAAGGTATGGGGTTAGGATACAGTCGGATTTTAATTCGGATATTAACGAGATACTGGTTACGGTTTCCGATGATATCGCCATACGCAATATGTCCGAGTTGAGTAAAGCCAAAATGGAGAAGATGAGGGTGAGTTGCATGGTGTACATTGTGTATGCACTTGGAAAGCGTTTTATTAATATTTCGATTGTTTGTAGGATTTCATAATGCAGTTAGATGTAAGATGGCCGTTGGTTAGTTTGAGTATCGAGCCTCAAGAAATAGAGACGTATCCGGATGTAAATGTTACAGCTTCGGTTATGTTTCAACCGTCGTATTGCGAACCTGCCATAGGATCTTTGGTACCGGAGACATGGATTAGTTTAATTTATTGCGGCCATTCGCCTCAAGAATGTAAATTGGATAATGTCTCGCATCTTTCGCAGGTAAAAGAACAAAATCCACGTAAGCTCGCTCGATAAAACGTACATCAAAATTGAAACACGAGGCGTAGGTACGACAAGCGAAATAAATCCGTATCTGAGATTTATTCGTATACAGATCGAGGATTATTTAGGGTTTCAAACGAAGGCGTAAATTTCAAACGGTGTAAATAACGTGTCAACGAGACGTAGATAGGCGGTTTTTGTGAATTTTATATTTTTCGCTTCTTATGTCTCGAAATCGAACCGGTAATTCGTCGAGGGTTTTTGTCGACTTTATTTCGAAGAGCTCCCAGCGTCTTGGAAAACTTTACGTTAACGACTACCGTGTTTTTCGAGCGTTAACAAATGAAACGTGATGTCAAAACTCATTACGTACTCTCGAATATAAAAATGTAAGGTTGTTATTTTGCCTGGAACGTGACATACTGACACGAAAAAAATACTTTGCTTCGTTTTTTTTATATATATACGTGCACTCCAAGTCGTTAGCTTCCGATAAGACCTTTCGTTTTTCAATTTTTAAGCAGCTCGTTGACTTTTTACAGATTTTATACTCCGAACAAATCAGAGGGTATCCGAGGCTCAGAGATATCAGCTTGAGATGTCAATTATTCGGACAAGCGGGATATTACACTTTGTACCTGACCAGTGGTATGCATGCTACAGGGTCTGTTGTCGCTACTATTCCGTCGGAAGCGTTGTTTAAAGTGAGTATACAAGGTGGCAATGGTGTAATGGGAAAGGTTGGCAACTTGTGATGCGTTTTTGGGTGCAAATTGCAGCGTTACTAAACTGAAGGCGTCTGCGATTATTTTCGTGTATTATATTTTATATTCCAAGGAAGAGTCGTGTGAATAATTTCGATATTTGTGATTCAATTTTCATCTCGTTATTTTTATTTTTCTGTTTTTATTTCGATATTTTGACTTTCGACGTATTGATTTCGACTTGCGAATTTTTTATGCATTGATTTTGACGAGATAATTTTAAAATATCGATTTAAATGTATCGATTTTCGACATGTAAACTTTGATATCGATTTTTATATTCTGACACCGATATGACGATTTCGATGTTTCCACATCAACTTATCGATTTTTGATACGATAATTTCTAAACATCGACTTTTTGAGATATTGATTTCAACACAATGACTTTGAAACTTCGATTTTTGACACCTTAATTTTGATAAATCTATTTTGACTCAAAGATGTCGATTTCGATGTATCGATTTTTGACATTTCTATTTCGACACGATTGCCTTGAAATTTCGATTTTTTACAAGTTAATCTTAATTAATCGATTTCAATATATCAATTTTGACTCAAAAATGTCGGTTTTGATATATCGATTTCGACTTATCGATTTTTAACACATCGATTTTAACGTAATCGCCTTGAAATTTCGATTTTTGACATCTGAATTTTGATAAATCGATTTTGACTCGAAAATTTCGATTTCGATGTATCGATTTTGACTAAAAAATGTCGGTTTCGATGTATCGATTTCTTCTTATCGATTTTTTGTTAAATCGATTTCGACTCAAAAATTTCGATTTTGATATATCGATTTTGACTCAAAAATGTCGGTTTTGATGTATCGATTTCTTTTTATCGATTTCGACTCAAAAATTTCGATTTCGATATATCGATTTTGACTCAAAAATGTCGGTTTCGATGTATCGATTTCGACTTGAAAATTTTGATTTCGATACATCGATTTTGACTCAAAAATGTCGGTTTTGATGTATCGATTTCTTTTTATGGATTTTTTGATAAATCGACTTCGACTCGAAAATGTCGATTTCGATGTATCGCTTTCGACTCATCGATTTTTAACATATCGATTTTAACGTAATTGCCTTGAAATTTCAATTTTTGGCATTTTAATTCTGATAAATCGATTTTGACTCAAAGATGTCAATTTCGATGTATCAATTTTGACTCAGAAATGTCGGTTTTGATGCATCGATTTCGACTTATCGATTTTTAACACATCGATTTTAACGTAATCGCCTTGAAATTTCGATTTTTAAAATCTCAATTTTGATAAATCGATTTTGACTCGAAAATTTTGATTTTGATGTATCGATTTTGACTCAAAAATGTCGGGTTCGATGTATCGATTTCTTTTTATTGATTTTTTGTTAAATCGATTTCGACTCGAAAATTTCGATTTCGATATGTCAATTTTGACTCAAAAATGTCGGTTTTGATGTATCGATTTCTTTTTATCGATTTTTTGATAAATCGATTTTGACTCAAAAATGTCGGTTTCGATGTATCGATTTCGACTTGAAAATTTTGATTTCGATATATCGATTTTGACTCAAAAATGTCGGTTTCGATGTATCAATTTCTTTTTATGGATTTTTTGATAAATCGATTTCGACTCGAAAATGTCGATTTCGATGTATCGCTTTCGACTCATCGATTTTTAACATATCGATTTTAACGTAATTGCCTTGAAATTTCGATTTTTGGCATTTTAATTCTGATAAATCGATTTTGACTCAAAGATGTCGGTTTTGATGTATCGATTTCGACTTATCGATTTTAACGTAATCGCCTTGAAATTTCGATTTTTAAAATCTCAATTTTGATAAATCGATTTTGACTCGAAAATTTTGATTTTGATGTATCGATTTTGACTCAAAAATGTCGATTTCGGTGTATCGCCTTCGACTCCTCGATTTTTAACATATCGATTTTAACGTAATTGCCTTGAAATTTTGATTTTTGGCATTTTAATTTTAATAAATCGATTTTGACTTAAAAATGTCGGTTTCGATGTATCGATTTCGACTTGAAAATTTTGATTTCAATATATCGATTTTGACTCAAAAATGTCGGTTTCGATGTATCGCCTTCGACTCCTCGATTTTTAACATATCGATTTTAACGTAATTGCCTTGAAATTTCGATTTTTGGCATTTTAATTTTAATAAATCGATTTCGACTCAAAAATGTCAATTTCGATGTATCAATTTTGACTCGAAAATGTCGATTTTGATGTATGGATTTCAACTTATTGATTTTTAAATTATCGATTTTAACATAATTGCTTTGAAATTTCTGATTTTTTACAAGTCAATCTTGATAAATCGATTTCGACTCTAAAATATCGATTTTAACATATCGATTTTTCGTATGATAACTTTGAAATATCAATTTTTGACGTATAAACTTGGAACTTGATGTATCGATTAATCGATTTGGACACATCGAAGTTGAAACAAATTTGGCTATTATAAAGTCGATTTTTGACGTATTGATGTCGAAATTTTAACATTGATGTATCGATTTTCTTCGCTTTCTGCATCACGGCGCCTTCTTGGTGATTTAAAACCCGATCAAATAATTTTCCAATCAGAAACGATCATAACACGACGTATAATAAGTTGCCTATCAAACGCCTCAAAATACCACATACGTACTTTTCGAACCACTCGATAAAAGTGTACGCGGGTACTTAACTCTAGACGATATGTTTTCTCACATGTTTTTAAATTGCAGGCGAAATGGAGTGAAAAATTCGTGTTTAATGTGCATACACGTAGTATTTTCCAATGCGACGCTCATAACGGAGGAGTTGCAGTTCTGTTCCAATATCCGAGTTGTATTTTACCAAATGATAAAATAAGATTATTCGGTAGCTTGAGAGCAGATGTTGCTTCGCTGTCGCCTCCTACGACTCTGCATTATATCACCGAGCAAAGAGTAGTAAAAGGAAAATATAGTTTGCATTTCGATTGCGACTTGTTTAGCGAGAAATACGTCGAATATTGTTTCGTATATGTAAATCAAGCGATTACTGGTGCTGTTTCCGATGTACGAATGGACTGCGTGCCCACTTACCCGATCTCTGGTTGGTAATCTGGTTTGTTTTTCTTTATACTTTATAGTTACGAGAAATATACGAGGATTTGCGTCTTGTGGCGTTAATACTCGACCTTTTTCTCGATACTAAAGTTGCGGTTTTCCGATGAAACGTGTAAAATGTGAATTATTAAGTCGAAATTACAAAAGTTATCGGGATCCGTTTTAAGTTTTACGTAAAACTTTCTCGCGGAATTTTTTCATCTTTGTATATTTTCTATACTGAAATAACTTCAGCTTGGATTTATTCTTGTAGAAGCCGGACAATGGGGTAGCTGGAGTGAATGGAGCGAATGTTCGAGTACGTGTAGAGGAGGTACACGAAATAGATATAGATTTTGCGATTCTCCTTCTCCAAAATATGGTGCTAAGTATTGCGAGGTATCGTGTTTAATTTTGCATTTTGAGAATGATTTGGAAGAGTTTATAATGATTTTGTTTCTGTTTCAGGGTCATACTGTGGAAACTCAGATTTGCGGTAATGGTACGTCTTGGGAATGTCAACTTTACGATGTCCAAGTTACTCCGGAGTTGTTGGCGGAGAAGCCCGAAATCCAAGAGGTGGTGGGGGAGAAGTGCAGATGTGGGTGTATTATTCATTTAGATGTTACGATGCCTCAAAGATTTCTTGCAGCGTCGATGCGAAATTGCTCGAAGAAAGCGTGGTGGAAGATTCAAGTACGCGAATGAATGACGGGTTGATTTTTTAATTGCATGTTTTGTCTTGATTGGAGTAAAAAGGCTAATTTCGTAATTATTTTTCGGCTATTTATGCAATTAAATTTTTCACCTGATGTCTATCGATAATTTTACGAATGTTTGAATTTTATTTTGAATAATTTTTGTTTCCGTAGGCTGATCCAGATCACACTGTTCAATTATACATGAACCGCGTACATTTCCCTTGCTCATCTCAAAAGCTAAAATTACACGATGGCGAATTCCTATCATCCAACTTATTAGCTCAGTTCACGTCTACAGATGCAGTCACTATGACTAATTTCTCCGTAATGTCTTCCGCTTCGGTGTTACTCTTGGAATACTCGATTTCGGAAAACCTGAACAACGTAGAGTGCGCAGGAGGCTTTGTGTGTCATTTTAGACAAAAAGGTGCGTAGAGAAAAATTTCAAAAAAATGGACCCCGTTTTAGAATCCTCGCAATTTGTTATTAATCCACGATATTTCTCCAGCTGCATTGACTTCGAACATAAGTCACGTATATGCCGAAAGCATGAGCGGAGAAATGCCCGTCGAGGCTGTTCACGTGGCTATTTTGGTGATGCTGATTATCGTCGTAGCCATGTCTTTATGTATGACCATCCAGTACGTCGATCGATATCATAAATATCAAAGAGCCGCCGTTACCGATGATATCACCGATACAGAGTGCTCCGGTAATTAGATAATTTTAACATCGCATAGAACGCGGTTTTTCCACGCCAATGATGCCATTTTCGGTCGTATAACGTGTAATATGATTACGATAGTTTTTCAACACCGTTGTCTCTTTAATATATGTAAAGAAGCTTATATAGCGAAATGTATTAATTTGCTTTTATGCGATAGATAATACTAAACATTGTATATGTCGCCTCGGGATTTCAAATCAGGTGTTTTCTTCAGATAAGAATAATTCGCGGTTACCGTTCACGTTCCAAATTCCAATTCGGAGTTAAAATAAAATTCGACGAATGGGGAAAGAGAAACAATGGTGAAAAATTATTTGTGAAAATTCTGCAAATTTTTTCCATTTCGAACTTTCGATTATATTTTGCCTGAAAAACAATTTAAGTAACTTTTTCTCATTGAGGGAAATATTTACAAATATTTGGTATTTTTTCTCTTCGGCGAGAATAAAATATTAGGTAAACGATGAAAGAAACGCTTGGTGGAAATATTTCAGGTTTTTTCATTCCACGTTTCGAAATCGATTTGACTTACGTAAATAAAAAAATTTTGAAATTAAATTACTCAACTTGAAGGTGGAAGAGGTAGAAAACAAATATTGCGAAGCGTTCGCATTATTTTGTTTTTCAATGCGAAAAAATAATTTCTCATCGAAGTTAACACGTTTGCAGAAACTTTTTCACGACGGAATTTCGCCGCTGTAATCAGTCATGAAACTTCAACGTCGACGTTAATTTCGGAAATTATTCCATTGAGGAAATTATGCAAGGAAAATAAATCCCTGCAGACGAACGAATACGAGCAAGATTTCGAAAGCTCGTCTCAATCGTAAGATATATTTTTTATTTCGTGAATTTTTTCGTCGCAAAATAACGATAACTTGATTGATCAGCGATAACGAAGACGTCGTGGAAATGAAAGTACTTCGGAAAGAAGTTACTCAATCGAAGGAGAATGTCGAGCAGAGAACGAAAATATGCGTTTTTAAAGCCGAAGTTCACGCTGAAAATAAACCAGACGAGGTCAACGGCAGTATTAAATCTGCGAGGTAATATTTATTTTTCGTTAGCAATGTTTAAACAATGAGGTAAATTTTATTGATAATGTGTGTATGAAATGGGAATTTTGTTTGTTGATGTTTTGATGTTATCGACGAGTATTTTTCATCTGATGTTTTATTTGGAGTTTTTAAAATAAACAACTTTATCGTTAGTAGTGTCGAAACAGCGAATATTTCGAAGGGAAGATTAATAACAAATGGTAGAGTGTATTAATGAAACAGAACATCTGAAACGCTGAGACGTGTATAAATAAATTTCCAGTTATTTAAAATTTCTAATTTTTATCTAAATTTACAGCGTCGACGAACAATCTCCCGAACCTGTTAGTGGCTTGAGCACAAGTCGTACGAATATTTCCGAACGAAGACCAAGCTTATGCACCAGAATAAGCACCTCTTCAAGCATCTCTCCCACTTTATCATCCCATACAAACGTAAGCAATAAAATTGTAAAAATTTTTACCAAAATTTGCGTAATATTTTAGTTAAATTTCATTTCTATTTTTTAGGTGATCTCTTCACCAAACTCTAGTCTACGCGGTTCAACTCTAAAACGCGTCAAAGATATTAAAAACAAAGAAAAAATGATGGTAGGTTCGGATTTCAGTTTAACCGGTCAAGATACAGATTTAGAAATGGATTATTACGATTACAACGTGCAAAATACCAGCGCCGTACCGGGCTCGTATTTAGGAATGGATCCGGCTTATTGCGTATGGATACCTCCATTCGCACCTGGTCAATGGGTAGATAACGGCAGCGACGAGGAAGATTCGTCTTCGACGAATGACATCGAGATGAGAATCATCGGTCGAAGGTGTTCGAGGAAAATCTCCGAAACTAGTGATAGCGAATCGAGAAGCGAAACGCCAACGGAGAAGTTTCAAAGGGAGTGTAAAAGACACGCTAAAGAGAAATTCAAACGATTTTCAGGTCTTAGTACGACGTCTAGTAGTAACAGAACCGTCGTACCGGAAGATATGACTCCCGATGATGATCTAACCATACAAGAAGCTTTGCGTCCTGATTCGCCTGTACATATACAACACGCTATTGTCATCAAAGAAGGCGAACACGAGTGTAAAGCGTTGTTGGAAAAAGATGATATTAAATTCGTCGATGACGATGATTCAGATACCGCGTATAATTCTGATGATGAAATGAAGAAATTGAAGAAATCGGCTAGTAAGCTTATCAAATCTGTAACCATAAATGTCAAAGAGATCAAGCAAAAGTAATTAGATTTTTACCCTAATCGCGATAACACTGCCAAAATACTTATTGAAATGTAATTTGTATTTTGTACAATTTGCTGTATTTTCGAGCTTCTTGAATCTTTTCGACGTATCATTGTTCGCTGATTTAATTATCGAAGCGGAACGACGATAAGTTTGGTTGTATTCGACGTTCAAGAATGCAAATGTGGAATGAATTATAGAAAAATGAGGCTTGAAATATCTAAATATATGTATAAAATTTCTCAACTATTTCCATATCAAAGGATCGCGAGTATTGGAAGAATTATGCTCGAATGGAACTTTATTCAAGAAAATTTCGTCATCGAATTTGTTACGCGTCATAAAAAACATAATCGAACCTTTTGAAAGCCTTTCATATCGTCCTAATAATTATAGAACGAACATATCGAATCCTTTTCAAATATACGTAAACGTAGTTACCGTTAAATTGTAAATTATCGGAGACATATTGAATTTGCATATCAATGAAGAAAATTTTCTAGTCTTGTGACGTGATTAGGTGGTAAATTATACATGTGCAATTTGAAATTCATCAAGACTGATGTTCGCGTTGTAATTAGTAAAATGTTTGTTTTTATTAAGTTTGTGAAGTTTTTTTTCCTAGCTATTGAAGCTTGTAATACTCGATATGTAAACGTTCAAAAACTTTCTTTTTATGTTTGTATTTTTTTTCTCTCGGTGTTTTATAATTTAAAATCCATTTGTAATATATCTATGTTTTTTTTTTGGTTACCTTTCCTGCATTTGCATTAGTTTTATGTAAAATCTAGTCGTTAAGAATAAATATATTATATTTGGTGTATTTACGTTTCGCACTCGTCGGGCAAAAAATTACGTAATTTATAGCTCGTAAAGATCGAATCGGATTTCCGTTAATTTAAGCCGAAAGCAATGCATGTTCGGTGTAGGTAGGAAATGTATGTTATCGCCGTTATTACAGCTCGTTTATATGCTCACCGAAAAACATAATCAATTTTGTTATCTGTTTACTTAAATGCTTAGAACCCTTCGTCAGCTTTTATGACGAATTTGACGGGACGCCATTTTAACAAGGATTAAACATTTCATTGCCTTTTCCACGGTATAGTTGTAGCAGTACAAACTAACGAAATGTTTACAATGTAGCTTGTATATAATTTAATTATAATAATTTTGAAATTGAAAAACAACTTATATCAGTGGAAACTTCTTAAAAAGATGATGGCAATATTTCAGAACGGATTAAATAGGGCAAAGTCTTTGTTAAAAATGAAACAAGACAAGGCCTCCGGTTTTATAACAATATAATATGATATACGGCTGTCAGATTATCTTAGGTTAAGATTTTATAATAACGTTATACGAGGGAATTTAACTCAAGTATTGGACCCTTTACCATTTATCCATATTTGCGTTAAGAGCTATAAATAATATTTTGTGTATTTTTCATATTATCGGTTACCAATAGGTTTGCTGTATCGTATAAGTCATTCATTTCTTTGGCATTTGTGAAATTCTTTGATATACGCGATGTTGCGATTTTAAGTAATTTGACGGTAGATTCTCGATGTATCTAATTTCACAGTATTTAGGTAAGTTATTCGTATACGTGGATTCTTTTTTTTTTCTATAAAATCTTCGAGTAGGTGTTGTACCACGAGTCAAATAGTCGGCTTGACAATAGCCACTTCACAGTACCTATTAGTGTATCTATAAAGACGCGTTAATGCGATAGAAATTCGACAGTTACAAGGACTATCATTCATGTTTATGAATGGAAACAAGGTATAGCCACTGCGTAGGTATAGATACACGATTCATTATAAACGAGCACGACCAGTTGTTAAGGTTGTGAATGGAAGTCGAGAAGTTTTCTTGAATGTTAACATCACAAAGAACCGCTATAATATATTGACTTCTGTATTTTCCGCTAATTTTCCAACCGACTAACCCTTAAGACGTTTCGATCGTCTGCCATATTTCCTACCCAACAGATGTTTCAAATGAGAAGTATAATCTGAACGATGACCGAAGATGAATATTTAGCGAATTATTCAAAGGAAACTAAATGTTGCGTTAATTTTACGCATTTAAAAAAAGGTATTTTTTTCATCCTTTACACGGTACGGTTAAACGTACAACTCCAACATGTGCCAGGTTTCAGACGGGTATGCCGCAGAAGACGAATAAATGAATATAGTTAACGTTTCTAAAAGGTAGAAAAACACCTATTTAGCTAAACCGCCCGGTATTTAATCCACTTGACCGATTTTTCGTATCTTTTCAATATGTGTTGCAGAATGGTGCACGGGTGCATTGCTTAAAAAGGCACCGAGCAACGTTTTAACATATTTCACACATCATTAATAACGTGTAACGACCTTCTCATAACTCCCTAATAGCGTGTAATTTTTAGGGGAATTCGTATTTTACGTATAATTTACAAAAAAACATCAAATTTGGTGGTACTCCTTCGACGGAGAGAATTGAACCGATGATATGTACCATTATCAAGTTGGTGTTTGATTTCTAATGATGGTATTTTCGTATCGGTGGATATTTGGTGATAATAAGATCATTAGATGTGGTAAATTTGCTGATTTATTTGTATTTGTGAATTTAATTCATTTATAGTTTCAAAGTTTCAAATTTGTTTTGTTACATTGAATTCCTCATGACATGCATACAAATAGATAAGATCTGACGAGTTTCCTGATAAGGTGATTACAAAGTTAATTATTAATTATATTCTTTTGAAACATCAATTAACCATGGTTTAGTTTTAATTCAATTAATTTAATGGTATTGTGAACTTAATTTCTTCATATTCGTGATTATAATTCATTTATATTTACTAAATTTCGAAATTGAAAACTTCGTTGAATTGAATTCGTTGTTTACAAATCAATTGTCGATCAGATTTCTAATCATATTACGTTAATTACGAATTATATCCTTCAAAAACATTAACTAACGACAATCTAATTTAATTTTACCTCATAACAACATTATAACCCCTTTAATTAATTAATAAATTACATTTTAGTCTAATAAAAACAAAATTCGGTGATTTGCAAAAAAACCGTTACAAAAATTTTTTATTTCACTCTCATAGATCTGGTCACACTGCAAAAACGAGCAAATTTTGACAGCGTCATGAACTAATAGTCTGTCGATCATTGTCAATTGGCGTCATGGCTTGGGCAATTAATGTGATTAATTGCAGCGTGTTAAACAATTTTGTGCGTTTTTCGTGCTTTTTTTGTGATTTTGATGTAAACTTGTAATTAATCGAGTGTTGTAACGATGGCTAATGTTTTACATTCATTTCGGCGTTTTAACATTCTTGTTTCGTTGCATTCCTGTGGTGAGCTAATTCCGACAACTCATAATAGCTCACTAAACTATTGTGAAGTATTGTAATGGTATTATTTACTTATTATTTAGCTATTTACTTAATAATTTCATTAATGTGCAAATTGGATCGGTTGCGTTCAGATTCGGCTATACTAAGATCTGGTTTCGAAATATTCGTTGGCGTCTGACCGTTCGTGTTTCATGGAACTCCGGCTATGGTTGGCGATTATAAGGTATTGAAATGTAATTACGTAGAATTTACTTATTAAATACGTTGCATGTAATGTTGATCGATTCCGTTGAGATTCCATTTGGTGGTTTGTGAACAACAGCGGTAAATCCGACGTTGAAGTGTATTTCGGCTTCCGGCCGTTCAAGTTCCACTGAAATCCGGCGATGAACGATATAAAGTATTGAAATTTTATTACGTAGCATTTACTAATGAATACTGTTACATTTTAGGTAAGTTGATTCCGTTACGATTCCGATACATGGGCTATGAACTAATGGTTACTCCGGTGCTGAAATATTTCTTCCGGTGTTCGATCATTCGCCTTCGTTGTAACTTAGACGTGATGGGTGATCACTTTGAGGTATTGTAATTACATTACATGTTCGTTACATCGAAAATGTACCGATATCGATTAATAACGTGTTGATTTTATTCGAATCTAACGTATTTTACTGTCGCGTAAACGATTCCAATTATCGTAAATTTGTGTAACACGAGAGGTTGAAATTTATTCGGTGATAATTCACCATCATCGGACGAGAATCCTTTGTTGACTAGTAAAATAAAAAGTTTTATAGGTTTACTGCACTTAACCATGTTTTATGTATATACCGCACACGCTGTCCAATTTTTACATTATTTGAACAAAATACACATAAAAGAAGACCCTCGTTTTACACAAAAATACGAAAAAATACTACCCGACGAAACGCGACAAATATTTTTTTCGCCATTATTTGAATACAAAGCGTTTTAAGGGGGCAGCTGCGACGTTTTCAAGCACGCGTTACGTAGTGTACAAAAAAGTGACGAAAAATACATTCTGGTGATCTCGCCGAAGGAACAGTAATTTACCATCTTCCGGTGAACGTTTCGGTGCGGACTCGAATCAAGAAACGATTCGAATATACGAGTATATTCTGTTATTATTATAGAAGGGTTAAGAATTAAGAAATGGGAATTCGTTGTTTGAAAACGTTATCCTATATTTTTATCTGATCTACGTACGCGATATATTTCCGAAACCTTGAAAATGATACGTTTATATTCTTCCTCGAACGAAATGCACTTGAACATTGAATTTAAGTTATTTAAACTACGTAACCCTTACGAAGAATAAGCGAGGGTGAATTCGTATTTCATTCGCAATACGAAACGTCCGCATCGAGACGGAGCAGTGGAAGATGGAAAAAAGCAACGCTCGGTGTGATGCTTATCACCGCCGTGTTTATCAACGTGACGCTCTTTTACCTGTCATACTGTCAACTTCGATTCATCTTCGCAACAATATAACCGTACCTGCGTCGGCTTCGTTTTGCATTCATGTCAATACCACCTCACGTTATACAATTGTGTTTGTTTATTAACCGTTATAAACGAATTACCTTCGCTTCTGATAACAAATAAGCCAATAATTACGAGCGAAAATGGTACCCGACGCCCGGTCTAACCTATGTCCGAACTCGAGTTTGTTTTTCGGTTTTAGATTAACAAATTTACACACCGGTGATGATGCTTTGATGTTTTATCCCCGTCGTACGTTGTGAGAAAGCCGCTATTTAAATATACCCTCGTGTTGCCCTTATTTTTCGGCCTTGTTTGCACGCCGCCTCGTACCTTTTGCGAGTATTTGATTCTCATGATGAGTTGTTGGTTCTACGAAGATATTTCGCGTATTGATTTTCATGTATTTTTATCGCTTCGCGAGTTTTTCTATTGGTGCGAAGAAAAAATTGTCTGTGTGCAGGTTTTTAGTTTTTTTTTTCCTGCGATAAACATGATTTCTATTTTGTATCATCTTCAAAAAAAAAAAGTAAAAAAGAACTTGAAATATTTATTGAATTATTCGAGTTAAAAAATGAGTTACTTTTTCAGTTGAAACAAAATTTAAATAATAAGAACAATATTTGAGGTTGCTGGTGGGTTCAAAATTACCTGTGGTTTTAGTGTGAAGTTGTGTAATTTATTACTGCACTAAAATGAACAATTTTCATTAGTTTTTCACTCGTTTTTTCTTGAAAAATTTTCCAGCCTATTAAATCTACTTTTGATTAATAACTTTCAATTTTTATTCGACAGTAAAAAATAATAAAGGAATAAGTAATTTAAAAAAAATGAAAATAATGATCATAAAAATAAAAGTAAAAATTATTTGATAACATTATTTATGATTTTATTTTTCAATTTCAATTTGGATTTTTAATATTAAAATTAATATTTCTAAACTATAAATTGAAATTTTTAATTTTAAACACGAATTTCTGCGTTTATATTTTCAGAAGTTAGATAGTTTCTTAAAATTTTAATATTTTTTCACAAAGATAATTGTTTTTGGATTAATTTTTGTTTTGTAGATTAGAGATTTTATTTTATATTGTTACGTATATATGAAGGGGAAGGAGAGGAGGGGTTGCATAATGGTAGAAAGCGAATTTATATTCGATGATGGTGATTTTTTATTTATTTTTAGCCCTTTGGTGAAGGGTGTATTTTTGAATTCTGATGATTTTCCAAATTTCGATAATGACTTGCGGATATTTATGAACGTTAATTTCAACTTTAGCAAATATATTATTTGGATATTGTATGTAAATTTTCAACGGCGTGAATTGTAATCGGTCAAAAAGGAAGACTGTTGGGGGGGAGGGATTAGGGGGATATATCTTGGCAATTTACACGGTTTTTATGTTATTTTGAGATTTTTTAAATAATAAATGCTGATTTTGATTTAAAAATAAAACTAATTCGTATATTTACTATGTAGACACAATTTAATTGAAATCAGAACTTCGTTCGAATAAATCGAGCTTGCGTTCATTTAAAAGTGAAAGATTGAATCTAAAATTAAAAAAAAAAAAAACTTTTTTAGTAATCAATTAAAGAAAAAAACTTGAATGATATTTCAAATTGATCTTCAACTTTTTTAAAAACATTGTCAAGTTTTCGCAATGCAACGATATTTCGCTGTATTTTTTATTGTTTTTTAATGTTTTTTTGAAAAAATGTTCGCATACTTTTGATGTAGGTACTTGAATTCACAAATAATTGAGTGATTTTTATGAATTTCAAATTGGATAAATTTGTTGGGTGGAGATTACAGGCATTTTGAAATCTTCGAATCTTGTTTTGATTGAATTTTCGAGATTTTGCATTATCAATTTTTTCAAGTCTTGAAATGGAGTTTCCATATGCCAAAGTTGAGCTTCTGTTAGGAGGAAAGCGAAAGGGAGGGTACTGTAAGTTTTCGTTCCAATTTTCGGAATTTGGTAATTTTTTATTTACTCAAAATTCAGTCCAACTTTCAAGAAAATTGAAAAATCCAAAAACGTAAAATATATTTGAGAAAAGTATAAAAAAATTATTTTTTATAAAATATTTTTTTATTATTTTAATTTAAAATGATTTTTTTTTTCATTTTGAAAATTTGTATGTAATAAATTTAATCATGTTGATGGGTGGAGGGGGGGGGTCGAGTTGAAAGATATCTGAAAATTTGTCAAAAAAAGAATCTAGTTTGGAGGTGTTTTTTTTTTTTTTAAATTAAGCTTCGAAAATTTTCAATTAATTTTCTGCTTATTTGGCTCAAATTTTACCATTTGTTAAAAATTTGACAATTCGTAGGTATCTCGTGAGAAAAATTTCTCAATGAAAACTTCATTCTTTTATTGTATTTCAAATATCGTGATGCATTCTTAGTCTTTGAGTCGTATTTTTCGTAAAGTTCATCGAACTCCGTCCGTGTAGGTGTAAATTGAAACAAATTACTTGGCGGAATTTCGCCTTTACATTGTCGGAAAACTACAACAATGGCAGTATGCTTAGAAAAGGTCGATTTGATTATTGAATGGGACGTCGATGCGAGCGGAATAACTGGAAATATAGTCATCTCGCGAATCAGTATTTATTAATTTATTACATGGTTTATTCATTGAGAATAATACATATAGAGCGCCTTTTTTGGTGGACGTATGCGTCGTATGTATTTATTACGTATTATTCGGATATACTAAGCAATACGAAGAGGGACGAAGTAGGGTGAAGATAGGCTTAATACAGTATTTTACGATCGTTTATTCGTTATCGAAAATGCGTTTGTTATTTTAATGCGAACGTGGCTTTTGATACCATTATTATATCACACGTTATACTAAAATGAGCGGATTTTCGGTATTTTTTTCATTTTTCCCTATTTCAGAATATAGTTTTATAGTGGTGTATTACGGCGTATACGTATAATAGCACGAGAAGTATCCGATTTTTGGTATTTTACTGCGAAAAATGTATATATATAGAAAAAAGAAGGGGACGAGTTTGAAAAAAAAAGTGGCCGTACGTCGGGTATTTGGGAAATTAGCGTTTGACGAGAATAGAGCTGTCATTTATCGGATATTATGTTCGGAGCTTTTCCCGTAATAAGGATTAGGTCGATAATGTCTTTTCATAGGAGGCCGATTTTTGTATAGATTCGCGTTAAAATCGACGACGACGTCGACAGGCGACGACGTTAAAATATGCTCGGCTAATACGTACAAATGGTAATTCGGTTATAATGAAGGCGCACGACAGCTGCCATGGCCGGATGAATTTCCATAGGGTATTTTACCTTGTGGACGATATTTCAGACGGATTTGCCCCTTTTTCTCGGCCGCGCGCCGCGGTGAAGGTGATTTAATTAGGGGTCGGAAGGTGACGTGATTTAGGTGCGCTGTTTTGCGATTTTTCGGATTTGCTGGTTCTTTTGAAGTAATTTCGGAAATTCAGGGGGTGAAAAATTTCAAGCGTTACTAAACTTTTTCCTGAGATATTGAACCCCTTCTCCCTCCTTTGGGATATATCTGAAAAATATTGTCAGATTCGGGTTTAGCGCAATGAAAAACATATAGTTAGGTATCACACTTGATTTTTCCTCATCACGGGGGGGGGGTGAATCTCCACCTTTCTCTCTTTGGGTCAAATTCGAAAAATACTGCTACATTTGGTTTTATCGCATCATGAAACACAACACACATAGCAACAAAAAATACGTTTTATAGTAATCTATGTAATTTTTTCGTATTTTTCCTCATTTCTTGGAATTTTAAACTCCCCCTTCCCCCCTTTTGTAGTGTATGTATTTAGAAAATATTGACAGATTTGGTTTTAGGGCACTGAAAAACGTATATTTCGATACCCCACTTGATTTTTCCCATTTTGAGAGAGATTTGAAGCTCCTACTCCCCCCTCTTTGAGCCAAATTTGAAAAATACTGCTGGATTCGGTTTCGTTGCATCAAAAAAAAATTATCCCCCAAAATATCTTTTTTAAAAGCCTATTTATTTTTATCCAATTTTTTCTCATTTTTTGGAAATTTTAACCTTCCCTCTCCCTCCTTTATTGGGGCGAATCTAAAATATGTTGCCATATTTGGGTTTAGCGCACTAGAAAACATATATTTTGACACCCTACTTTATTTTTTCACATTTTTTTGGAATTTCGAACCTCCTCCTCCCCCTCCCCTATCGGGAAAATCTAAAAAACAATGTCAGATTTGGTTTTAGCGCATCAAAAAACTTAAATTATACCCAAAAATATCTTTTTTAAAAGTCTATCTATTTTTTTCCAATTTTTTGGAAATTTGAATCTTCCCTCTTCCTCCTCCATTGAGGGGAATCTAAAAAGTATTGCCAAATTTGGGTTTGGCGCACTAGAAAACATATCTTTTGACACCTTACTCCATTTTTTCAAATTTTTTTGGAATTTCAAATGCCCTCCCCCTCCCCTTTTGGGGAAAATCTAAAAAACAATGTCAGATTTGGTTTTGGTGCATCAAAAAACGTTTATTTCAATGCCCAACTCAAATTTTTTTAATGCCTCAAAATTTGTAATTGCTTTACCCCCTCTCTTTGTGGTGTGAGGGGCAAATTGACCAAAAATAGAATTTTACGATAAAAAGTACATCAGTCGAAGTCATTTTCGACTCGCCCTTGACATATTGTGATAATATGTTATCACTTTGTCACGCTGAAAGGCGTGATGATGATATATGATGACAAGATACTATGTCATAGATGACTATTCATTGCCATGGTGACGTGTCATAGGTCAGGAGTGACATGTGATCATGTCAGGTGACATGACGTGATGAAAAGTCATTGTTATGTTCATGTAGCATGGTTACAAGTGGCATGTACGTAACATCAAATGACTTGTTATGATGAATGTCATTGGAACGGTCAAGTGTCATGATCGTGAGTGACATACGATCACGTCTTGGTGATGTCCAATGACATGTCATGGTGACCTGAATAATGACATATTATGGTAATATGTCATGACGTTGTCGTGATGATATGTGATGACAAATCGCACCGTGTTGCGGACTTGTACGCAAGCTGATGCTTTATGGTACAGAACAAATACTGTGAATTTTTCGTTTTTTTATTTTAAACTTATAAAATGCTTTATTGTTTTATCAGCTTTTGGGGATTTTTATTATTTTTGAACTTTTATCGGAATCCTACTTTAGGAATTAGGCTTTTTTATTCGTTTGTTTTCGCGACACCCTTCCTTGGCCGCTCTGTTGCTCGTTGACATTATAAGGAAATACGTTTTTCGGCGAAGAATATACGCGCTTAGTCGTTTATAATTGAATTTGTCGCGAGCTTCCCGGAGACATTTCCTCGTCGATGCGTCGTCGTAGGTATAATAATTATACCAAAGATACAGCGATGGCGCATATTGTATTCGGGTACCCGAAATGGTTTCTTTTTTCGTATTTTTCTCTGGTTGCTTTGTACGCGCGGCGACGAAGTGGAATGATAGAAGGTGATTTCATTAAAACGTTGCAAAGTACTCGGATAATTCACCCCTGGTTTTTATCTGCTGCTTCTTTTCGCGCACCACGAGCCTTACCCGTAATGCTGGTGTACCGCCGAGAGAGAAGCTGTTTTTCGCGTCGTATCGATATAATGGATACTCAATTATTCGATTGCTCTTATCTTCTAAATTGCCACGGCGTTGGTACTTCACTGTAAATAGCGGCGCGTACGACAGAATTAATGGTACATTTGTCAACGATGTCGTGGTGTGCGTGTACGGGAACTCGTCGTCGTAATTCGAACATATTGCGGCAATCGCTTTCTCCCCAGAAAGGGTGCAGGCGATGAGGGTAGCTTCGAGGAGGATTTTATTTGCGAATTCGCGGTTTGATTTTCTCAACATGGCGATTGATGAATAACCTCGGTGTCGAGGTGTCGTGGAAGCGACGAAGGAGGGTGAATTTTTTAATTATTCGACGAATATTACGAAATTGAACGAAAGGTGTATGCTATTTAGATGTTAATGCGCGATATGGCGACGGAGTTTCGGAGGAGAAGACGACAATGGAATTAGCTCGGTACGTCGGTACCACCTTTTAACGTCAAACCAGTCATATCCGGCCACGCGACTAGACGACGTTTATTTTAAATTAACCGGCGCGTTTTTCGGCGTGTAATGCGTTTTTTCGATTACGACCCCGAAGCGCGGCGAAGGCGGAGATCGCGTACCGTGTAATTACTACGCGTTTTAATCTTAGCGTATTGTGCGGTAGTGGCCCGGCAATCGTTGGAAATATTTAAATGGCTATTTATTCGAATGCGGCGGTGTTTTGATTCGGGTTAATTTGCGAAGCGGCGGGCCGGATGCGTGCTTGCGACGAGATAGGTGTTCCTCGACGGCGCTGGGAGCGCTTTGGATGGGTGAGAAGTTGCCGAATGTGGGCGGCGATGAAGGGTTGTGTGACAGGTATGACGCGTGGGAATTGGAGTAGTCGCGGTGAAAGTGTGAGGAGAGAGCAGGGCGAGCCGGAAGGATGGGGAAATTTGCGAAAAAATTGCGTGTTTTGTGTTCGTACGTGGTGAGTTTACAAGAAAGTTAGATTTATATATTTTTAAATTTATTTTTCGAATCGTTTGTTGAGAAAAAGCAAAGATGGTGGAATATGTCTCAAAGTTGCCTTGAATGATTTAATTCGGTATTTTCCTACCAACTCCCATCAAAACCATTTCACCTAGTTTGTGCTCTTTGGTAACATAGGCGTCGAATTTCCTACTAAATCCGTAGTTATTGTATCCCATCACGATGTAGAAAGATCCGATGTCGAAGGCGCATTTGTACTTCACAAAGGGTTGCAATCCGCCGCCCCATAGGGCTCGGCCGATGTTTAGCTGGTCGGTTACAAACGCAGATGACGTGTAGCTGTTTCCTTCGATAGGTGTGAATTTTTTGGTGTCCAAATGAGTGAAAACGTGCTGCGCGAAGCAGACGCATATTTTGACGAGTTGTTTTTCCGATTTCCACATCAGAGAGTTCGACCAGTTGAATGTGAAGATGTTTTTCCCTGTGAATTGTTCGTATTTATTGAGATGAAGTAACGAGAGGTGGAATATTTGTGGAAAAATTGAAAAAAAAAACGAGGTGTAAATTTTTTTACGAACTTTTTTTCTAAACGGGGTATCTAACAGGTAGCAAAATTAGTGGAAGCAGTGAAAAAGTAGTGATTTTGAAAATAGGTTACGAAAGTAGTGAAAAAGTAGCGAATTTTGTCAAAAATTAGTGCAAGAATGAAAAAACTCGAAAACGCGAAATATTTTTGAAAAAATTACTCGAAAATTATTCGCTTTCGATAAATGACTGGCGATTTTTTATGAATTGGCAGCACTGTCAAAATATGTGACGTCATGTATATTTTTTTAAATTGGACAATTTACGCGTTTATTTTTTTGTAATTTTAATTTTTTTTTCCAATTACAAATTTTCTTCTAATCTGAAAATTGACTTCGTTGATGCTGAGGGAGGAGGTGGGGAAAGGAGAGTTGAGAGGTTCTGGAAAATTTGGTAAAAAAGGTAGTGAAAAAGTAGTGATTTTTCAAAGAAAAAATTCGTTAGGAAATGAAGGGGGAGCTGAGAGGTTCTGAAAAATTTGGTAAAAGTAGTGAAAAAATAGCGATTTTTTAAAGAAAAAATCCATTAGGAGGTGAGGGAGCGGGAGCTGAGAGGTTCTGGAAAATTTGGTAAAAAAGGTACTGAAAAAGAAGTGATTTTCAAGTCGTGGTTAAAAAAGAAAGAAGAGAGGGTTGTGATCGTCTTGCGCAGTGACGGATTTTGAGGGAAGGCAAGTCAGCGAAGTGCCTCGAAAAAGTGCATGGAAAATTTTTTGAATTCAATATCTCAAATTTTTCATTTTTTTACTTACTTACTTCTTACTTCTTCTTTTAACGTGCCATGCACTGCCGCCTAGGCCAGAGGCACGGAAAGGAAGTCTAGATTTTTAAGAAAAGACTGGATGATTTGACGAACTGGATAACAGAGTCGATGGAGTTGTCGTCTTGGAGAATTTCGGAGAGTGAGGTAGGATTCTGTAGTATAGATCGGTATTGGCGGAGGATAGGACATTCGATGAGGAGGTGGTGAACGGTGATAGGGGAATTGCAGTCTAGGCAGAAGGGAGGAGGATTTTTCGTTAGGAGGTGACTATGAGTGATGTTAGTGTGGCCTAGGCGGAGGCGAGTGATGACGACGTCTTCTTTTCGGTTTTCTCTAACTTCGAAAGGACCGGAAGCACGGAGTTGGCGGAGTTTATTTGACTGAGGGGTTTCATTCCATTTTCTTCTTCTCAGTTCGTGGAATTTGTCCGAAAGAAACTTTTTATTTTTTTACACAAGATCTTACAGTAAAATTAAATTTCCCAAATTCATATGAAATCAAGAAAATTATTGTAATGATATATTTAAAATCAATTATCGTAATCGCTGTTAATTTTGAAAAATTATGCTAATTTTTGGTAATTTCTTTAAATGAGAATCAATACGAAGTCACTAAGAAATCACGATCGACGTAAAAAATGTTGAAACAAGTTGATTAAACGATGAATTTTTATAAAATTCATCGTTTAATTTTGAAAATTTACTCAAATTACCTTGATTACGCTGAAAAAACATCGAAAATCGACGAAAATAGTCGAGTAAACGCGTTAATATTTCAAAATGACCAGGGAACCCCCCTCCTCCCCTCTTGTCGTCATAAATCGATGCAACCGAAATTTGAGCGGCTCAAATTCGCTTATCGATTTTGGGCGAATTTTTAAAATATTTTTTGACGAGGTTTTCTAAAAATCGAGGCGTGTGAAACTGGCGATTGATAATGTGTTGAAATATGCGATACTTACAAGTATTCCAAGAGGAAAGATACTCCTCGATGAATTTTCTCTTCAGTGTTGTGTGGTCGCCTCCTTCGTAAGGGAATTCGAGCTGACATGTTTGCTCTTTTTCGACGGCGGAAATTTTTCCAAGAGGTGAAATCATAAAAACAACCGATACTATTTGTAAGAAATGCATTTTTTTGATGTTCTTTGACGGATTGCTGAAATTCTAGTGATTAAGCTTACCATAGACGAATACTCGAAGGACTTCGCATCTGTGTGAACAGACTTATCTATTCTTCGTTCAGCTGGTAGATTCTTGATTATGAATTATTTCGTTATTTTACGTTCATTGTGTTGTAATTTTTACGACGAAGTTTACCGTCTTAATGGTTTTGTTTGACGCTTCTTGATAGGTATTTTGTAAATTTTCTGGTATTTTTTTCGATCGTAACGCAGTTGCGAGAATAATGCAAAATTCAAAGGTATAAAAAATGTCTTCGATTTGTTGAAAAGGTCAATTACTGAATTTTAAATATGATTTGTGTGTTTGTATGTACTTGAATCTGTGTAATTCGTAAATGAACGGAAAAACTTGCGTATACAAAAAAAAATTTAAAAATACAACGTTTGAAGAAACTCGAAGTCGCAATAAATTCGGAACCGTTTGCATTGCCGAGACAATATAAACGATGATATTCATTAAAGGTTACATTCATCTCGCGGCGACGACATTGGAGGAGCTATTCGCGCGCTGCTGCGAACTCCTTGTAGGCCTTTGTCTGCGCACAGCGACGTGTGTCGTATACAGAAGCAA
Source organism: Maconellicoccus hirsutus (assembly GCA_003261595.1). Lineage (NCBI taxonomy): Eukaryota > Metazoa > Arthropoda > Insecta > Hemiptera > Pseudococcidae > Maconellicoccus > Maconellicoccus hirsutus. The sequence goes on along the minus strand of QBDW01000167.1, from coordinate 49,856 downwards.
GAGGTTCGTCTATGAATAAATAAACGCATTTTAAGGCGACGGCGAATGAAAAACAAATCATTAAAGTTGAAATCTCCGGCGTGTTGATATTGGCGTCGCACGTATTTAAAATCTTCCCATTGTTAATGAATGAAGCAAGAAGCGGAAGCGACGTAAAGAGAAGGGTACGAGTTGAATATGTTTTCGAGCTAACGGATTCGCGTCCAAAATGTACGAATTTAAGATGATAATCGAATTTATAGTTTTTTCTCTTAACGAAGATACCATCGAATTGGGAAGTTGGTTGAGAGTAATAAAATAGGTAAAGGGTGATTTTTTTGTGTTGGAGATTGAACGTCCTAGATCTTGTTTTGTTGTTTGACGCGTGGAGTTGTATACCCGGAGGATGCATTTTTTTTTCTTTTTTCAGAGGCGGAAAATAATTTCATTTCGTTTATTAGTTGATTGGTTGATATGGTTACAATTATTATGGGCGTTACGATGTGAGCTTTTGACGCGTTGAAGATATTCGCGACGAGGTCCCTTCAAAGGGGATTTTCTCTCGCAGGCGATTTTTTGATTAGGGTTGGAAAGCGGAATCGGATAAAATAGGAGGGTAATTGAGAAAGGGTTATATGTGACGTCATAACGCGGTAAAGGTACAGAACGTAATAAATGACTGGCTTACTCGATAATGTTAACAAAAGGTACATGAAATATGTTTTTTTTTTTTAATTAAGATAGTCTTCGTCATCTTCTTGATTATCGGTCCAGTTGGTATCGGCGTTCATTCCAGGATTTGTGGCGACGTTGAACGAACTCTGCAACGAGGGCAGAAACGACGCCGAAGGTGTGTCGAAAGAAGTACTGAATTGTAAATTATTCAGACCTTGCCCGGAGGTGGATAGGTTGAAGTTGAAAGGACGTTGTATTATTTCACCGATGCTGCGTTGCAATTCACGCAAAATGGGTTGATTTTGAAGTAACGAAAGTAAGGCTCGAGCATAGGAAACGTAGTATTGCGGCAGGCGATTATCCTGCAGGAGATTCTGCAGCAAGATGATTTGCTCTTGGATGTTCATTTCGGGAGGTAGTTGCATTATCATGTTGAGTATGTAAGTGAGCGGACTCGGTTGACGGAAGATATCAGGAGAGAGGAAATTTGGTAAGAGAGCAGCATTCTGTGGTGGAAGAAGAGGATTTGACGAGCGTTTGTTTGTAGGAGACAAAAGTTGTTGGAATGGAGAAAGGAGGTCCCCAATGGATGGCAATAGCGGTAAGGAGGCCGGTGGTGTGACTTGTTTGGTTACCGGACCAGTAACTTTGGAGGTGGTGGCGTCTGTGGAAGCGCCGAGGCAGATGGTTATCTGGAATTTAAGATTTTATAGTTCAAGATGGTTTCAAAAGAGGTACTGCTGATGAAGTGGAGGTATTTTTCCAAGGTACTTACTCCGGCGAGGAAAACGAACGTTGGGAGTATCGAATTCATCGTTATCTTCGTGTTCTTTCTCACGATACGTGTTTTTGAAAACGCGAACGAATACGAGTTTTTTATAATTTAGGTTCTGTCGCGATCGTCGCGTTGGTTTTATAATGTTTGAAAGGTTCGTTCGGGAAATTTACGAGTTTTTGGGTGTTTGATCGACCGACGTCGTTTGAAGATACGTGTATTAAGCGATTGTATTTTATTTATGAAGGGTACCGACAATTTATCGTATTTATTTTCATCGTGTTTGTCTGTTTTAATGAGAAATACTTGGTGTGTTGGTGTTTTTACCCGCTTTTGTTTCAACCGTATGGAAATTCCTACGGTATTGTCTCGTCAGTATAGGAAAGTTTTATAAAATAGTGAAAAATTACGTGAAAAATGGGAGGATCAAATGTTGGGAAATTCAACTAAAAAATTAATTAACGAAGAAAACACGACAGAATTGGAGTATTTTATATTTTCCGTAAAAAAAGGGGAAAAAACGTGAGAATTTTTGAAAATTTGACTAAAAATTGAAATAAATTGGGAAACTGCGTTTTTTTCTAATTCCTACACTGTTTTGTTTTGAAATAAAATATAATTGACGTGTCGACGATGCAACCATATTTTTAATTTTTAATAGCTTTTTATTCGGCCATAATTAATAATTAATGCGGGAGTTTTGTGACGTAAAAACCGTGTTTTATGCGCATAAATTTGCGTTTTAAACTTGAACATATGTCTAAAATACGTCAATTTTAAGTAGGCACAGGTACACGATTTGATGGAATAATTTTCAAAAAAAATTTGAGATTTTGATTTATATTATTTTTTGTTTGAGATGTGAATTTTCTAGCGAATTTTCAAAAACATGACACAAAACGTAGGAGTATTTTATTTTGATGGAGGTATCTCGAAAGAGTCATTAAAACGGGAGAAAATTACAATTTACAAATATCCCCAAAAAATGGATTTTCGGCTTATTCGCGGAAATTTTTTATTTGTATTTTTTAATATGAAAAAAGGAAGGTGAAGGAATTCTTCGAGCGAAGCAAGAGGAAAATTTTTTATATTTTATTGCAAAAATTTGCAATTTTTTGTACAGGGTGTCCAAAAAGTAGTGAATATAGTGATTTAAAAAATATGTAGATTATGAAAGTAGTGAAAAAGTGGTGAATTTTGTCAAAAAGTAGTGTAATTTTTTTGAAAAAATTACCCAAAAATTGTCAATTTTTGATGAATAATTAGCAATTTTTTATGAATTGGCAGCACTGTTGGAATATGTGGCGCCATATATATGTTTTTTAATAAGTATAAATAAAGCGTTTATTTTAGTATTATTTTGATTTGTTTTTTTTCAAATACAGATTTTCCTTTGACTTGAAATTTGATCTTGTTGTGGTGAGAGGGAAGAGGGGTGGTAAAGCTGAAAGGTTTTTCAAAAAGCTGGTAAAAAGGTTGAGAAAAATAGTGAATTTTTGAAAAAAATGCACTAAGGTGAGGTGGGGGAAAGGATTTATGTACAGTTTGCTGTAGAAATTATCGAGAACTGATGCTGTTCAATCTTATTCTCGTTCTGTTTTTAGAGCGTAAAAAATGCCTTTTCAATACTCCATCACCGAAGCTACTGTCCAGCACCTCCTCTTCTTGTATCACCTTTGATGTGTACAATTTGTTTACTCTCGTTTGATCTATCAATCAAGTGATCTCCTTGTGTCGCTGTTAAATTTTCATTTAGACCATTAAATTCGTAAATAGTACAAAAAATATTGCCGAAGTTTGCTCAACGAATCATTTATTTATTAAAATCAACGAAAAAATGGTGATTTTTGTCGCGTATAAATGATGTAAATTTAAATATACCTCGCGATGAGGGCGGATCTGAATTGCGTTTGCGTGAAAACGAAATCGATGGCTGTTTTCAAGCTAGCGCTGAGCTTTTTCATTTGCTTGACGGTGATATTGTTGCCGGAGATTTTTATGGTGATGTTACCGCCGCCCCTGGGTAATGCTTGCTCGATGACTTCGCCGTCGGTGTTCATGGTGGTATTTTCGGGGTCGTTTTTGTCTTCGATTTCCTTCTCTCTATCGATGTATTCGTTGATTGGCATATCTTCGCGAGATGGAACGAAACCCGACGGTGCCCGAGGAATTGGCATGTTACTGGGGAATTCGCCGTTAGGACCGATTTTATATAGTTGCCCGTCCGGACCTTGGACGTAAAACTCGCCGTGTATCTTGGGCTGAGAGCCGGCAGCGCGATAAATAGACGGTCCGATGGCGTCCATGACATCGGGCGGTATACGGCCAAAATCGAAGTTCATCTGAGATGAGGAATCGGATTCGCGATCCGGCGTCGGAGGTTTGCTTTGCGGTACCGGAGGTTTGCTTTGCGGCGGCGGTGGTGGCGGATTGAAGCGACGGAACGATGGCGTCGAAGGTGTGGTCATCCTTGGTGCCGGATTCGGTCGAGGAACCGATGGCCATGTCGAAAGCGGGGCTTTTCTGGGTTCCGGGCTCGGTTGAGGTGTGGTTTGCAAAGGTGCTGAGGCTGGTTTCCGTAATGATGACGGAGGGAAGCGACTCGCGGGGAATCTCGCCTGGTTCCTACCTGGTGTAATTACGGCTTCTCCGGATTCAAAGAGCTGGAAAATGCGTGAAAATTTATGTTAATCAGCGAAGTACAGGGGATGATGAGATGGTAGCTAGTTACCTCGACCAGAACCACCAATAGGCAGATGGTGATGGACGTCGGACGTGGCATTGCGATTGAATGGTATACCGACGAGGATCGTTGGAAAATTGTAACTTCACGGTTTGGTGCAACGCGAACCTAGGTGGGAATTGAGTAATGTTGTACGGTTTTTGGTAACATTTGCGAAAGGTGTTCGGTGACTGGTCGCTAATTGCGAAGAGCTTTCGTAGTTAGAGTTTCGTGTTGATTGGAATTGATATTTACGCGTGTGCGGTAATGGGCGATGCAATCAGGATTGTGTTAGAGGTCGTGTTTAGTTAGAGTAAATTGCATTTTGTACGCGTCTGGTATTCAGCGATGAATCGACGTTGGCGTTAGAAGGGGCGAGGGGGTGGTTTATAAATACGCGATTGATCGATGATTCGTTATGTGTCGTGATGAGTAATTAGCCGTGTGGATTTGGGATTTTTGTCGCAAATGCTGGGGGTGAAATGAGATGTATTTTTTTCCAATTTAACGGGCTAAATTGAAAAATGAATTATATTTTTTCGTTAAAACATTTTTAACGCGATTAAATAATTAATTTGAATAAAAAACTTCATTTGCAATGTACCGAAAAAATCGATAGTTTTCGCGTAAAAAAATATCAAAAATTCGCGAACGTAAGCCCGTCACATTGGTACCGGCCACTGCGTACTAGCGGAAGATCTACGCTTACGCGTCATAACCGCGTTAGCTCAAAAAACTGGCGTTCATCGCGTAAGCGTAAATCTTCCGCTAGTAAGCGGTGGCCGGTATCAACGTGACGGGCGAACGTTCGCGATTTTTCAATATTTTTTCACGCGAAAATTATCGATTTTTCAGTCCATTATCCGTGAAATTTTTTCTTCTTATGGATCTGTTGAACACGGAGAAAAATATTTCAACGAAAAAACTGAATTTATTTTTCGATTTAGTCCTAGAAATGACGTTTAAAAGGGGTTTTTAGGAGGTTTTGGTATTTGCTCATTTGCTCAAGCTTTAAAAGTTCTATTTTCTTGTACTATTGACTTTTTTTTAGGGGGGAGGAGGTGGAGTCGGCTGAAAATTTTAAAACTCGTTTTACGAGTGTTAAAGTGATCGAAAAAATCTGAAAAAATATGTTATTTCAATACACAATCCCCACCTTAGACCGAAATTCCAAGTTATTCAGTTGAAGATTTGCTGAAATTGTCCTCTAAATGAGGTTTTTCGAAATATCTAGATAACTTGATGGAACAAGAAAAAAATTTAAGCTTTTGAATTTGCTCATCTCAATTCTAACAACTTTCGTGCTCACAATTTTCTCGAAAAATCAACCCATATTTCGTAAAATTTACTCCGAAAAAATTAGTATTTTCGAGCTAAACCCCCCGTCCCAAATATGAATAAAAAAAAAATCTAAAATATAAGAAGATAGGGAATTTTATGAGTTATTATCGTAAAAATTCAAAGCATAAAAGTCATGTTTTTATTTATTTGTTTTTGTAATATTTACTAGATTGTTTTATGTGGGTAGAGGGGGGAGGAGAGACCTTTCGTATACCAGTGATTGGTCTGAGTTGTAAATTGTAAATACCCAAGTTATAGAAAATCAGATTTTCATATTCATAACTTTTTATATCTCCTTGAATTTTCCGAGTCATTTGAAAGAAAAACTCATTTTCGTGGTTTTTACCTTTGAAGTATACTTTATAGGAAAATCGGTTGATTTTTAGAGAAAATTACACCCACCCCCTTGCATCCTTCATCGTCGTAAAAATGAAACTTTCGGCATAAGCGATGGTGCATTTTAACACGATGTCGAGAATGATTTCTTGTATGATTTTCAATTAAAATCTCACTTTTATTAGGATTTTTCTTCATTTGCAACATTTTTTAAATCAACAAAATGAAAATTTCTACGATGAAATATGTATGCGTACGAAAAAAGAACGAAATAAAAATGCAATATTAATCTCGTTATATTTTTGTCGTGTACTCGTAAATTATGACTACATCTTGGAATCCTTATAGTTCTCTGAAACTTACGTTTCCTCTAACCCTACTTTGGTATTTGGGCGTGTGGAAAACCGTTGTGATGGCGTTTTTGGCCTCCTTGACCATTTGGGTGAGACGTTCGTCGTCGATGCCACTGCCGGAGATGATGATATCGATGTTGGAACTATCAGCGGGTAATTCTTCGGACAAAAGAATCGAGCCGTCGGATTGCCTTTTGATTCCGACCGGTTCCCTTATAGAAGCACCGCCAAACGATTTGGATCTGTTTAGTCGAGGACCCGTAAACGTGGGCTTTTTATTATACGGCGAGCTTTCGGTCGGAGAAGGAGCGGTGGCTGGGAATCGATTGCCGTAACTCGGAGTAACCGGTTGCGGAGTTGGCGTGATGGTGTTTTCTTGTGCGTTAACGTTGTCTCGGCCGATGAAGGTGTTGCTGCGTTGTAACGGCGGTCGGCCGTATGGCGTATATGGTGTTCGGGCAGGCGTTGCAGGAGGCGTGCTGGGTTGACTACTAGGAGTATCGGAGTTGGGGCTTTCGGCGATTGGTACCGGTTTTCGGAGTGCGGCCTCGAGTTCTTCTCGACGTCTTCGCATCGCTCCTAAATCTATGACAGGACGTGTTCGGAAGGCGGATTGCGACGGGGTTTCGTCTACGCGAGGTATGCTGGGTTGACGCGTATACGGAGTATCGGCTGGTGATGGTTTGCTGCATACCGAAGGCGTCGGGGAGTTTTGTGCGGAGGCTGCCGCGGCCGCGAGGTCTTCTTGGCGTTTTCGCATGGCGGCGAAATCGAACATAGGACGGGTGCGGAAGTCGGATGATGGCGTGGAAGCCCCTGTACCGATTAAATCGTTCGTGAGCGCGTTGGCAATTGCTCTGTGCGTGTCCAATAAGGAGGCAGGTATAGCGGGTGAGGAGTCGGATATCGGACTGTCTGGTGTTAGGAATCGGCGAGAAGGCGAATTAAGCAGCATTGGTCGGGGTATCGGGCCTATTTGGGCCATGGTTGGCGAGGAGGCGGTGTATGTACCCCATCCGCGGGGTTGCCCGTGGCCGAATCGTAACTGTAAATTGTTACGATTAGTAAGGTCTCGTGAATGTTAAGATGTCGAGGTTTACCTGTGCGACGAAAGCCAAGGAAAGGATGAGAATCGGTGGGTTCTGCATGACGTGGTGATACGTGTCGTACACGATGGATACTTGACGTTTCGGTTGTGGTAACGAAAACTACGGCTCGAAGTTCGGCGAAGCTGGTGTAATTTAAAGTTGCTGCGGAATACAAAGAATCGCTAATTGCGAACACCTTGCGTTATTTTGTCGCAAGGTCGTTACGATGCGATAAATAATGCAGTTTTGGTTGAGTGTTTGCTGGTGGGTTGAAAAATGGAGAGAAGTGAAATATTCAAAGGATTGGTATGCTTGAAGCATTCGAGTTTTGGAAAGTTTTCATTTCTGAAGTGTGTATGTGGCTACACTGATGACATTATGCTGTTAAATTATCCTTCTCGCCTATTTTTTCAGTTTGGAGGTAAAACAAACCAAAATTCATTTTGAATATTTGTGTTGGGGCGATGACTTATGAGATGAAATTTTGTAATAAATGTTGAAAATTAAACGAGGAACGTTTTTTGTTATCAATATTTACCTCGTATCTTCTCAAGTTTCGTCATAATTTCGCTATAGTGCCAACATCGCTATCAAAATCTCTCAGTTGGGGCGTTTTTGTGGGGTTCGGGGTGATTTAGGAAAGAAATTTTCGAAATGAAAGTTTTGAAAATTGTACAAAAAACATTGTTTTATTATATTTCGTCCGCTTGCTTGAATTTTTTTTTGTCAGGTTTGCTGTTTTTGGATTTTTATGTTTTATTATTTTCCCCTCATTTTGTCATATTACAATATTCAAATTTATATTTGAATTTTTATTCAAAGTTGGAGTTTCGTTTTTTCTATCTGTTTTTTGGTTTTTAGTAGTCATTTGACTTTTTGGTGAAGCTTTTTTTGAAATATTGTGGCATTATGCGCACCTGCGGGTCATTAAAATAATGTTGCGGTAACGATGGCTTCAATGTGAAGTACACGTCAATGTCGTTGACAAAGTATTAATTCAAAATTGATTGCTAGTTGCATTTTCATCAAGCAATTATGAACGCCGGAGTGTGGTTGTTTGCAAGTTTTTTACTCGAGGTATGCGATTCTTTTTTTTGTTTTTTTTTTTTTTTTTGTTAATAATCTAAACATTTGTGGAATTTAAAAAGAGGGAAAAATTTTGAAAATTTACTGGTATTCGCAGTTTCAATATTTCTCCATCTTAAATGCTGCCCCGTTGAAAGACGGCGTTATTTTATTGCCCTCGGATAAATTACCGCCGCCGGGTAAAGACAGGCAATCGTTATTGCAAAGAATCGAAGACATGATTAGAAGACACGGAGATGATGAAGATATAAAAGGACTCAAGATAGAAGGCCCTTTTAATCGGGAAGACGAAAATTTACCGGATCAGGTGACCATAACAAAAGGATATTGCACGCTTTGGGAATACTTCAAGAGTTGGGTGATTCCGGGATATCAACCGGAGACTCATGGTACAGCGGCGAATCCATTGGTGCAGCATACCTTCAGGCGTATTAACGGAGTTGTGCCGGCATACGGCGTCACGACTATAGCTCCGAGTAGTGGCGAGTATGTAACCGAATCGTCGAGATATTTGGCGCCTACTCACGCGAATAAGTTGGTCAAAAGTGCGAAGAAGATTATGGAAGATATACAAAATAGTCCTGAGAAGTTTCGGTTCGCGTAGGTGGTCTGTTTGTTGCTAATTGAAATAAATATCTTTGATTTCGAGGGCGGTGTTTTTTTCATGTTGCCAGAAGGTGCAATAGAATGTTGCAATTTTTACCAATTTTAAATGTCCGCGATGTAATCGAATTGAAAGAATTTGTTGTTGAAAAAAAGATCAGAATGAAATTGATTTATTTATGTTGAGAATATAAAGAATAAATTAATTTCAAAGGAACTCGGAAGAATTTTTTATTTTTCTTCTTCCTCTTCATCGTCTTCTATTTCTTCATCATCGTGTACTTCTTCATCATCTTCTACTTCTTCATCGCCGTCTTCTTCGTGGTCTTGGTCATCTGAAAGATCTCCATCGCTTCCTGAATCGTTGTCCGCGACCTGATCTTTTGATGAAGTTGATTTATCCTTTGGTGATTTCGTCGCAGGCGTGGTTGGTTTCTTCGCGTCGGCTAGTTCTTCTTCTTCGTCGTCGTCGTCTTCCAAGTCTTCTCCGTTGTCTTCCGAGTCTTCTCCGTTGTCTTTCAAGTCTTTTCTGTCGTCTTCTAAATCCTCTTCATCATCTTCCAAGTCTTCTCCATCGTCTTCCGAATCTTCGTCATCTTTTTGCGGAGTTACTTTATTCTTTGATGGTTTCGTCGTAGATGCGGCGGGTTTCTTCGCGTCGGGCAGTTCTTCTTCGTCTTCGTCCTTGTCTTGATCTTCTTCGTCCTCGTCCTCGTCTTGATCTTCTTCGTCGTCTTTTTCTGATTGATCTCCTTCGTCGTATTCATCCGACAGATCTCCTTCATCGTCATCTTCAAACTGATCTTCGTCGTCGTCGAGGTCATCTGTGTTGTCGCTTCTTTCATTTTTGATTGGTTTTTTAGGCGTTAGCGATGTTGATTCTTCTTGTTCATCTTCGACATCGCTATATTCTAAGGTATCTTGGTCATCTTCATCGCTTAGATCATCTTCACCGCTTTGATATTTTTCATCGCTGGGGAGATCTATGTCGGAAGTCTCGTCATCTTCATTTTGGTCGCTCAGTTCGAGATCGTCATCGCTTGCGGAGCCGTCTCCAGCTTCTTGGGGCCTCAGAAGCGCATCGAATTCTTCTTCTAGATCAGTTAGTCCGATGTCGTCATCGCTCGAAAGATCTGCATCAGCTTTACCATCGTCTTGATCGTCATCTTCGGAATATGAAAGCTCGTCATCTTCCAGATCACTAGGATCTGCGTCGTCATCGGTGTCTTCTTGCGGATTCCTGTGGTGGCGACTTTTCGAAGGTGGTTCGTATTCGGGTTCGCTGTCGCTGCCGTCTTCAACTTCATCATCGAAGTCTTGATAGTCTGCGTTCTCCGGTTCGTCATCGGATAATTCCTCGGCGTCATCTTCGACCGAATCGTCTAGGTCGTCGGTGTCTGACACGTCTTCGGTGTTTTTATCTTTGGTATTTTTTGACGAGGGGTTTACTTCTTCCAAGTCTTCTTCGTCTTCATCTTGAGATTCAGTTAGTTCTTCGTTGTCGGACTCTTCTCCGTCGTCTGACTCGTCTGCGTCTTCGCCTTGGTCTGTTTGATCGTCTTCGTCGTCGTCTTCGTCTGTTTGATCGTCTTCGTCGTCGCCTTGGTCTGTTTGATCGTCCTCGTCGTCGTCGTCATCATCAGTGTTTACAGCATCGAAAGAGGTGATAGCTTCTGGCTTTTTGTTCGCCTGAAAATCGTGAACAGAGAGTGAATAAGGCCTGAAGTACCGAAACTGGAAGACGTTCTGGTAACTTACCAAAGCGCGTGTGCTCGTTGAATCATTTTTTGAAACCGGGGCTGCCAGGGATGCCTGAAATTTCGTGGAAAATCAACACTCGAGGTTTACCCAAAGATACACGATTTTAGTGAATTATTTACCTGCAGAGAAATCACGACAGCGAGTAAAATGAGGGTGTATCTCATGTTGGAAATGTTTCGTTGATGTTGCGATGCTTTATTGTTTGATATTACCCGTATTATTAGTTTGCGTAAAATGAGAAAAGTGCTGTGTGTGTGGTTAGTCAGGTGCGGGAAATTTTCGCAAATTCATCACTCGAAATGTTAATGAACAGCTGCACTTGGTTGATTGATAAATGAACAATTTTTTGTTCTAATGAACCGTGACCTTGGCGGGAATGAATGATTACCGAATGATGGAATCCTTTGACCTTGAGTTGGATCTAAAAGATTTTAATGGTTTTGAGGAAAAAAGTCATATTTTAAGTTCATGCAACTTGTTCCTACCCATAAAATGCGATATCATTGAATGAGCTAAAGTTTGTGTGAATGAAATGAGTAGGAAAAGGTGATGAGTATGCAAAATATATGAGATGATGATAATTCGAGGTGAAAGCGAATTTTTAAGCAACTCCATGGAAAACCTAGTTTGGGAAAGATGAAGAAAATTGCGTTGAATTGAAACTCGAAAGAATTTACGTGTATTTTTCTTTTTACAAATACGTAAAGCGTAATTTACGCGTTATTTCACGAAGATTTACGTCTTTCGGCGATTTTACTCATTCTGTAATTATATATCATTTTGGCCAATCTGAGTAATTCTACGTCCCGAATAGTCTTGGTGACGGTGTAATTATAAATGGCGTTGACGAAGCGTTTTATATCGACTTTCTTCTTGTAGCCGATTTCGTCCAGAGTCATGTTGAGGATTCTTTGAGCGCCGTCGATTATATTTTTCAGAGCTTTTTCGTAATCCTCCACATTGTCAATGTATTCTTGATAGAATTCGAAGTAGTCGAGCTCCGAGATGACGTCCCATCGTAAGGCGAATTCTATGGCCTCTCCTACGTCGACCATTCGCATTATGAAGTCGTACATCTCCTTGTTGACAGGACGGCCATTTTTCTCTTTGGGTAAATTGGGTCGTGCCTCTGTGGAGAGGATCTGAAGAACAGAACTTGTGAATTTTTATCGACATGTTGTAGAATGATGTTGAATCTACTTACCAAGCAGACAATAGCTGCGGATACGTGGAAGAGGTTCATCCTGGTTGCGGAGGTGTCGTGGAAATGGTTCGAGAGAGTGGTACCGAATGAATGTCCGTTAGGATTTATGTTCGGTTTTGAAAAAATTGCGTGAAGTTGGCGTTGATTTTTTTTTCACAATTTAGCACGTAAATTATACACGTTTGAAAAGAGAAAAAACGTGGTTTTTACGTAATTATGTAATGTATTTTAATTGTGGTTGGTTTTAATGGCACTTTGAGGTAGAAAAGAGTTCAGTTTGCGATGAAATTTGGAAATACTTGTATTTGAGGTATTTGAATTATCACTTTCGAGGAAAATTTTTAGTGAAATTTTGAGACAATTAAGAGAAGTCGATTTTTCAGGTGAAGAGTCGTTGGTAAAATGAAACCACTTTTTGTAAGAATTCTTCCTTTTTTTTTCAATAAAAAAGAAATAAATAATAATCAGTTATTGAGAATTTATTGAAACAAATTAACGTAGAAATGTTCAAAAGCAAAGTTACACCGATGCGGACGTGGCTTCTACTTGCATGTTATCTTCAGCCTCGGCTGGCTTAGGTTTATTTTTACGGTTTCGTTGACCCCGTCTTTTGGCGCCATTGGCGGAAGGCGAACGTCCATTTGAGGAGTCAGAACGGCTGAATGCGCGTTGAACTTTCTTCAGTTCTGGAGTAATACCAGCCGAGCTGAGGGCTTTTTCGATTTCCATTTGTTGAGCGTCCTGCATAGCTCGCATGATCTTATTGGCGAGATGAAGTCTAATATTGTTTACAACTTTCACAAGCTGTTGGTTTTTGACGGGCAAGCCCTGATCAGAGTTGTAGGCGGTTTCGACGAAATCAGCGATATCGACTTTTCCTTTGTATTTGATTTCCTTGAGAAAACCATTGAGCATGCTTTGAGCGGCGGCTTTCAGTTGCTTGGCGTACGGAGCGTATTGGTCGTTTTTAACGATATGTTGATTGATGGCGCTGAAGTGCTTGTATTGTATGGCCGAGTTTTTGTTCAGGGTTTCTTTGAGGATGTCTTCGATTGGTGCTTTGGCTTTGAATAGCTCGTAGAATTTATCTTCGGCGGAGGCCACGACGGCTAAGACCTGTGAACGAGGTTACACGAAGTTATCTGTGGAAAAATCGGAGCTTTGGAGATTATGCGAGTTTAGGGTACTTACCGCGAAAAGCGCGATGCGTAATAATTTCATGGCTGAAAAGTAACGTGAACGAATGAGAAGATGGTGAGGTGTGTAACGCCTTTTGTTGGATTCGCGCGCGTTTATAAAGGCGGAAAAATTTTCGACGATAGGGATTATAATTATGCGAGTGTGAAAAAGACAAGAAAATTTAACGAATCGAATCGCGAGTAATTTTCGATACCTGTTCGTGCAATCAAGAAATATTGAAATTACGGAATACGATCAGTCGTCGCAGATGGCTGATTGATGGATTGTTCCGAAGCGAGAGCCAAATTATCGGAAGATGTTGATTGCAGGTATATTTTTTCACCGGGTTTAATGATGTATGGCGTCGGCATTGTTCGATAATTTCGCGGTGCAGATGTGCTGAAAATTTTTTGGTGACGTTTGTCGAATCGAACTTTTTTTAGTAATGAAAATTTCGCTGCGCAAAAAAGTCAAGTTTTGGGCGAAGCAGGTTTTCACGGAGTCGAGTGTTTGGTGTTGAAAAATCCATCGCGGTGCAACGATGAGGTACGAGTTTGTAATCACGAGTGAAGAAAGAGGATGAATGGATTGTGAAAATTTCCATCGAGTAAATCCGCAATGCGAAGCTCGAGACGTAATGGAGTATTTGACGAGAATTCGGAAAGATTGATTGTTGCTTTGTTGAAAAACGTGGAGGAGGCGCGTGGGCGTGATGACTGCCGCTAGTACGCGGCGACTGGTATTGATTCGACGGGCCTACGTCGTTCGTAATTTTTCACCAATTTTTTACGCAAAAAGTATAAATTTTTTCGGTCCATTCTATGTCAACTTTTTTTTTCTTGTTTATGTTTAAAACACGATGGAAAATGATTTATTGAAAAAAAATTATTTTTGCGATTTTGTGGGGAAAATTACCTTAAAATGTAGTTTTAAAATGCCGGGATTCCAAAAATTTTGATTTGTGGGCATTTACATAAAAATTAGGTGTATTTTTTTGATGTATACAAATCGATTTTAAGGTAGTTGATGTCTCGACTGAACCCAGTTGAGGTAAGGGGGTAAAGTGGATGAAAAATTCTGAAAAAAACATGCTATTTACGAAGAGAATCTTCGCTTATGACCAAAATTTCAACTCATTCTACTGAAAATTGCTGAAATAGTGGAATCGCAATTATGAAGTTCACCCTTCCCCTGATGAGGATTTGCTGAATGGTGATAGGAATAGAACACGGAGCGTACGTAGATAGGTGCTGAAGATTTGTTGAGGTGGGGATGAGTGATTGGTGCATGGCCTACGCGAAGGCGACAGAGCGTTCGGATGTGCTGGATAGTGATAGGCATGGCCGGTTTTAAGGGGGGGTTTGGGTGTCCCCCCCCTCACCCAAGAGGTCAAGCTTCACTCGTGATTTTTACCTAATTTAAAACACATCATCACTTTTAGTTATCTCTTCTTTAAAAAAAAAATGACTCATAATTTATGGAACCTAACCCCCCCCCCCCAACGAACAATCCTAAAACCGGCCCTGGTGATAGGAACAGAACATGGAGCGTAGATAGGTGCTGGAGATTTGTTGAGGTGGGGATGAGTGATTAGTGCACAGCCTACGCGAAGGCGACAGAGCGTTCTTTCTTTCTGCCATCCACCTTCGTCGATTTTAGCCATCGAACCAAAATCGGAGTTTTGGGCCGATTGGCCCCGTCTTGTGGACTAGACTCTTATTGGAATACAAGAACTCAATACAAAGTTGATGTTTTCAATACGAGTATATGTATTTGTCGGATGAAGATTGGTAGACGTAATTATTTAAATCAAACTGAATACGATAGCTTGCATCCTTCATCTCCGGGTGGGCATATTACCACTCGTGATCTAGGCTTTTTCTTTTTTTGTTCATTCTGAGCGGAATTTTTCCCTTTGGTAGAGGAGTTCTTCCCTTCAGTTGCGAGACTTTTCCTTTCTGGAGATTTCATCGGTGGTCGCTTCGGAGGTAAAGTTTTGATAGGAGGTTCTTTCGGCTTGATGGTTTTTTGTGTTGGTTTAGTTGAAGAAGACTTCGGATCTGGGGTCTTGAAATTGATGGGTTTAGTAAGTGAAAATCTCACTTGAAATGGCGCTGAATTCGAAATAATCTTGGTATTGGTTAACGAAGATTTTTTCAAAGACGAAGTTTCCAAGGGGATGAATTTCTTCTTATTGGAGATTTTCGTGCTTGGAGGTTCACTTTTTGGTATTGAATTGGAGAATGTAAGCATTGAGGCTGATGTATTGGAGATTTTCTTGCTGAAAGGTTCACTTTTTGGTTTTAAATCGGAAGGTGCAGGTTTTGGGACCGAGGTATTGTGCGTTTTCTTGATGGAAGGTTCACTTTTTGGCTTTGAATTGGGAAATGTAAGCTTCGGGAGTGAGTTATTGGAGATTTGCTTGCTGAGAGGTTCACTTTTTGGTTTTAAATCGGAAGACGAAGGTTTTGGAACCGACGTATAGGGCGTTTTCTTGACGGCAGGTTCACTCTTTGGATTTGAATCGGAGGGTGTAGGCTTTGGGAGTGGGATATTTGCAAGGTTGGCTAATTCCTCGAACGTCGGAGGAGGTTTCTTTTCGGGTTCTGGTACTTTGGAGGTGCCTTTCTTCGATCCATCCGGGTTTTTCGATATTAAATGTAACTCGAATTCGACTCGTCTACGGAGAAATTCGTGAACGGTGACTTTCTCTCGGTTATTTTTGGCGTTCAAATCATCAACCTTTTTTTGCATCAGCAATAACGACGAATTGAAGAATTTCTTGAGCGGCGATTCATCGGATATTTTCGATAAAAGGTCGGTTATGTATTCGTATACGTACATTTGTTTGGCCACCGGTAAGGTGAATACGTTGGTTACGAATTCCTCCAGATCGACGGTCATTTCGTATAGATTCCTGAGTTGGTCGTCGGTTAGCTTTTGGCATGAGATCGGAGTGATCTGGAATAAAAGATGGGTTATCGTTTTACCGGATTGAATTATCGATGAGGTCTTACCCCGCATAATGCCAACGTCAGCGATATTAGGAACGTGTTCATGATACGTAATACGTGTGTGGTTGAATCAATGACGATGGTGTGCGCGAACTAGCGAGTTTAACGTGGCTATGATAATGATCGCGAGTTGGGATTTTTTTTTGTCAAAGGGGAAGCGCATTCGTGATGTATTGCGTGTTGGTTTTCAAGGACGCGTGATTTTTGCAAAGCTGTAATAATAAGCGTTTCAGTGAGAGAATTCGATGTATTTTTCGAGATGAAAAAAAAAAGATGTGAAAGGTTTTGAAAGGGTGTCTTCGAAAAGGAACTCCTTTACGAAGGAAAAAATCCTTATTTGCGAATACTTTCGATGTTATTTGCGTCGATGAATGTATTATTAAATATCGGCGAATTCTTCCCGAAATTTATATTTTTACCTTCTTTTCGACGCTTCGAACAAATAATCGGAATGTTGGTAGCATTCTTGAAGGTATTTATCCTCCTACGTTGTTCTTCGGTATTTTCTTACCCATTTTTTTTGCGTTGTAAAAAAATGACGTTTTTAGATGAAACGTATAAAAAAAATTTATCTTTTGGCGTATTTATTATACTTGGGAATTTTGATTCGGTTTGGGTCGTGTCAGAATTACAAGCTTCGAGATGATAGTTGATGTTTGAATTTAGATGAAGAAGTGATTTTCTTTTATCGCATGCCAATTTGGTGGAATAAGTTCTCAGCTTGATCATTATAGTGGTAAAAAAATGTCGGATGGAAGAGGTTCACAGATTGAGTTCTTTTTAGATTTTGGAATATTTGAATTTCTATAATTTTTGTATTGTGTCGTTTATTCTGTTTGTCGGAATTTCTGTGCTTTTTATTTCCCTCTGTCTTGAATCATGACTTAGCTATGATAATATTGTACTTTTTGGGAGTTTGAGGAAACCAGAAATGGTATCTTTTTGGACTTGAAGAATAAAAGAGAGACAATATATCATCGTTAATCAGAGGCCAGCACTCTGTCACCTTTGCATAGCCCATGCATGAGTCGCTCATTTTCACCTAATCATGAATTTTCCAACACCTATTTACCCTTCCTGTCCCATTCTTATTACCATCCAGCTTCCAATCTTTGCGTTAAATTCTCATTTCCCAAGAAATTACCAGATCTTTTGCAAGACTATGAAAGGTATCTTGTCACTTATTCGCCTTCCTGAAAAACTCCAATATCCTTCCTCAAATCTAATGTTGTCTTATCTAACCGTGCCTCCGATAGAGTAAAGTTGAGCATAGGTCAAAACCAGTTGTAAACCATGATTTATTGTGGAATTGGCAAGAAAAAAATTCAATCGGAGACAACGAATTTCTCAAGAATTTGTATTTTGTAAACAAATCGGTAATAATTGTACTCTTAATATAATTTCAAAATCGATAGAATAAATTCATTGTCGATTATTGTTGAGGTTTACCACCCTTCTTCCTTCTTTGCTTTTTACCAGCAATTGGTTTGGGTGCTTCTTCTGCGGCTGCTTCTTCTTGAGGAGCATCTTCTACGGGAGCCGGAGTAGGTTCAGCGATCGGTGCTGGTTCCTGAGCTTGTTCTTCAGCGGTATCTACCTCCTCTTCGGTATCACCTTTTCTGGATTTCTTTGAAGAGGATCTCTTGGTTCTACGTTTTTTGCCACTTATACTGGCCATAGTTGATTGGTCAGCGGATGGCTCGTCGGGTTGGGGTTCTTGCGGAGATTGTTCTTGGGTTGCGGCCGAGTTTTCTTCGATGGCCGGTGGAGTTTCGGTGGCTGGATTGGGTGCTGTGGGGTTTTCCTCGGTGGCTGGCGTTTCGGTGGATGGATTAGGTTCTGCGGGGTTTTCTTCGGAGGCTGGCGTTTCGGTGGATGGATTTGGTTCGGTGGCTTTTTCATCGGCGGCTGGCGAAGTCTCAGGTTCTTGTGTAGATTCGTCGGTTTTGTCATCGGCTGAAATGTCGGATTCTTGGTCGGATTTCGCGTCCTCTTCGGGGGATTTTTCATCAGCAGGCTTGGCTTCCTCGTTGGATGTTTCGGAGTCTGGTTGCGATGCGGTTTCCTCGACGTTGGCTTCGTCTGATGACGTGTCATCGTTGCTGTTTAGAATTTTCCACAGCTCATTCATGCTGTCGGACATATTGTCGAAGTCGTCGTCGGAGTCTGATTCGTCCATCATTTGCGGTTTGAGTCGACGAGTGGTGGTGGCGGATATCTGAACGTCGAAGCTGTGCAGTGGTACGCCCATTTGCATATGTTGACAGGGTACCTGCATCAGGGAGTTCATCGGCGAGAACGATTGCCCAAATAGTGGAGGCATCTGCATCGGTAAAGATACCATGTGCATGCTGGGAGCGGGTTGACTCATCATGAATATGGGATTGGGACGAGATAGACGTGCGCGCACCGGGCGAGCTTCGCGACGGGCATGAGGAGGTAGTGGAATCGAGGTAAAGAAACGATGCGCTTTGCTGTTGCTCGGCAGGTATTCGCCGAGTGAGGTGAAAGTGCGGTAAAGAGATGACCTGAGGGATTTCGGTAACGACAATAGCACATCGGCTAGTTCTTGTACGGTGAGCGCATCGACATGGTTGTGGTGATCATGGTGGGAATGGAGTTTGCTGGCGTGATCCCGGTGCGATGATTTTCTGTGTAAATGCGGGGAGGCAAGTGCCTGGAATGAAGTTGTGGTGAGATCGTGGCAGTAAGGGAGTGGTATTTGTTCAACTTACCCCGTACACGTTGAGAAGAATTGCGGTCGCGATGAATAACTTCATTGTGAGTTTATTGTATGTGACTACGAATAATGAACGGCGACGATGGTTTTTATGGTTTTCAAGTTCTGCGTCGTTTAGTTGTTTGTTGGTGGAAAGCTACGCGAGGATGTTGTCTTAATGAACAAGTGCGCTGTAATTTTTAATTAAGCGATGGTTGAAAATTACATTTCCGAACGTGTCGAATTTCCGAAGGTGACCTTTCTAATGATTGATGAAGTAGGTGAACAAGGTCTTCGCAATGGTAGAATTTCCGTTGGGCAGGTTTAAACAGTCGCGAAGAATTTTCGACGTCGTTTTTGGTTTTTTCGATACTCGAAGATGGGAAGAGGAAGGGGAAGACGATTTATTGAAGTTGTGAATTATCGTGGTTCAAGAGTGAATTTCAGATTGATCGTTTACTTTGAATGCGCCTTGGAAGATCGAACTTGCTGAAGAGATTCGCTTTCTTGAGGGTATTCGTTGAACGTACCAAAATAGTGTTGCTTTTGAGGGAATCGTAATATCGAAAATTTGGCTCAAAACCGTGGTCAAAGGGGGCTCGAAACCCCTGGTGATTTTGGAGAGTAGGTTTATGAAGGTATTATCTGTGAGAAAGAGTAGGCGAGGATGCAAATCGAATCGTGCAATATTTGACTACGAACTTACACGATTTTTTTCATTTCTGGTAATTCTCCTCCCCTTCCTCCCTACATAACCCTTGATTTCTTTTACTTTTCGAAGATTTAAATCATACAAAATAATATCGATTCGTGTTTATTTGAAATAAAAAATATCTTAATCCGATAAAATATACTTGTAAATAATATCGTACAAATCTTGATGAATGGCGTTTTCTCCTCCTTCGACGTTTCTCATTTCGCGAATAAAATCGATTATATCGTAATCGATTTTAAATCCGGCTTCTTCGAAGGAAGATTTCATTCGTTCGGTGGCCAAATCGAGGATCGACTGAGCGTACTCTTTGGTTTGCTGATCGGTCTTGGGGTCTTGAATTTTGTCGCGAAGAAAGTAAAAATGCTCGAGTTGGGAGGCGGTATCCCATCCTCTGGAGGCGTCCAGAATCACGTAATTTTCGGTTTTAGACTTGAAAAAATCGTAAAACGTTTCCGGAGGTAGGACCGGTAGCGGTGCGGAGGCTGGGTCGGGTGATTCAGAAGCGGCGGTTGATTCGTCTGCAGCCGCGAAGTGGGTCATCTTCGAAGCAGAAATTCATGTTAATGAGTTGTATTGTTGACGGAGTTATAAATGAGAAAAAGACTTACTGAGAAGGTTACAACGACGATGGCGTATACTTTCATTTGACGAAATTGACGCGCGTTCATGATGACTGGTACGAAAGCAATAAACGTGGTGTGTGATTTGGAAGCATCGAGTGTTCAGGTTTTTAACGTCAACGACGACGACGCGAGGTGAAAAAAAAAGCAGACGAGGAAGTGTGATTGGCAATAAAACGCGAGAATTATTGATGGATGGGTTTTTCAGCGATGTCGAGCGTAGGAGGGTTAGAATTACTGTCGGTTGTGGTGGGTGGTTTGACGATGGTTGATGTAGCGTTTTCTCATTTGGCAGATGCGTTCGTCTCGATTGTCGGAATTAATTGTATAAATGCGCGAAAAATGGAGAAGGGAGTGTTGAAGAAAACGGATTTACGTTAAGTGATTTTATTACTGCAGTTTTAAGGGTTGGTGCGGAGCTGGGGTAGTCTGCAGATTACGTATTTTTTAGTTGTGGTTTTGCAACGATGACTAGCGTTGTTGTGGTTCGGCGGTTACGAGAAGATGAATTAGATAATTCGACAAATAATAAAGCGTAGATGCGAAGTTATATTTCAAGTTGAAGTAATCTACGAGTGAATTGTTATTAAAAGCTATGAAAGGTGAATTTAAATTAATATTTAAATGAGATTAAAGTTGTGTGCTTGTGCATTTTATTAAATTAAGCTTCTGGTTTGGATTCGGTTTCGGGTTCCGATTGGCCTTTCTGGTCAGGTTGATTTTCTAAGGGTTGGTCTTCGCTTTCGGGTTGGCTTTCCGTTGATTGGTCTTCCGTGGGTTGGTCTTCTGAGGGTTGGTCTTTGTTTTCAGGTTGTTGTTCCGGTTGTACTTGCTGTTCAGCTTCAACTGGGGTTTTTGATTGATCGGGTATTAGTTCTTCCTCGAAGGGATCTAAATTATCGAGCTCTTCTTCTAGCTGCATTTCATGTCCGCTATTCAATGCTTCTTCCAATTTATCGTTGGGGAAGTTCTCCAACAACTTGATACCATAGAAGACATCCGGGTCTACTTCGTTAATCATACCTTCCTTGATTTTATAAGTAGCCTGGAGGTATTCGGCAAGATCCATAGGTTTGTTGTAGCCAACCTGTTGTAAACTCTCGTTGAGTAGGCTTTGGGCACCGTTGATGATTCGCTGGGAGTATTTGGCGTATTTGTCTCCATTTTTGACGTGATAGCCGAGCTCCACGAAGTGTTCGATTTGTTTTCCCGGGTGCCAGTCGAGGGCCACTTTGACGATTTTAGCGGGTGCTGCTCCTCTCCTGAATAGTCTATGGAAAGTGTCGTCGAAGGCGTTGCCGTTGCTCATCACGGCGCCATTTGCATAGGCGGCGAAGACCTGGAGAAAGAAGGGAGAATCATAAAGGATATTTAATAGCGAAATTACGAAATGTCACCTACCACGAGTAAAGTGGCCGTTACTGGAACGAAGAACCGTAAGGAGTTCATGGCGTTTTCGATGCTTTTTTTCCTCGTGAGCTGAAAACTTTATCGAATTAGACGCGAAAGTTGTATGGAATTTTGCCTCCTCGGCGGGTTTTTATAAAGGAAATTTAGTGCGCAGGTGAATTCGCGAATTGTAATTGCTCGAAAGCTGACGAAATAACGTAATGAATTGCCATTTCGACGGTGGAAATTACGTAGCGGTAGTTAAATAGTGGAAAATTATAGGAAAGGAGTTGATGCGAAATTCGTCGTAAATTATCGATAATTCCTAAATGAGCAGGTGTCTGGTGTTGAAGAATTCACCTTGAAATTTACTCGTTTCGTGGGGAAAAATTTAACAATTGGATTCGATGTTTTGGCGAGTACGTGATATCTTGATTAACGAAGAGTTGATTTATCGATGGTTTGAGAAATTAACGAGATTCGTCATTAGGATAGAAAAATTGAACGAAATGTTCGATGGAAGGTTTCAAAAAAGAGTTTGTTTGGATTGACGGTTTTAGTTTTTTGAAAAATTTCACTTTATTCGCGAAATTACTTGTTTTATCGGTGATTTTGGAGTCATTCGTTGTGATCCGTTCGTTTTGGCTGATTGAAGCGAGAGATTGTGGAAGTTGTGTGGATGAAATGTTTTTAATTTTTCTGGTATGAGTTAGTAAAAGCGAAATTTATTCAAAAAAAATCCCTCGAGCGATTATTTGGTTTTTGAGGGTTCAAAGAGAAAAAAAGGAGGTGAATTGATTTCAGGGATGATGATGGGGGAGTTTTATAAGGCTTTGCTATTTCTTTTCTTGATCATATCTTCTTGATAATTTATTACAAGGTCACAAAAAAACAATTTTTACAAGAATTCAAGTAGAGGGTGAAAAATTTACGTGGAGTAAGCTTAAATTTTTGAAAAAAGATGAAAAATAGATTTTGTAATTTTTGTGTTTTTAAGCGAATTTTTCATGTGCTTTTACGCAATTTTAGGCAATTTTTTAATAAGTATAATTTTTCGGTTCTTTTGCCCATTTTTCAATAAAATTTCGTGCTTACTTTTATTGTATAAATGCAAAAATGCTTATCGTGATGAAGTCCTTTTTTATCTTGCAAAAAATATTTCCCAAAATTTTTTTGTTGCGATAAATTTTAGAAGTTTTTAACATGAATTTCATTTTACTTTATTTGAATAATTTTTTTGATATATTTTTTTATTTTTTTATTTTTTGAAAATAATTGTACGAGCAGTTGATTAATGGCTTTGGCGGATTTAATCAAATTGATTATTTGTAAACAACAACACCAACAACGATTAAAAAAACAAGCGTCAATTCATTAATTACTTTTTTTTTGCGACGACGAACGATACGGTTGCTTGAATTAAGTCGGCGAAATTTTTCTTTTCCTTCATTCGACGTACACCAAAGTCGCGGAAAGCTTATTAAAGTGAGGAAAACTTGGCAAAAGCTCGAGGTATAACCTGGAGCGCTTAATTTGCTCGTTTGATTTTGACGGTGTAAAAGTACTTGATAAATATTCGCGCAAGAATAAATCTAATCATTCGTAGGTTAAAGATGGACGTAGAGACGTGGACGTTGGTGGGGAGGGGCAGGCGGTCGTTAAATATAGATTACGACGGCGTGTAAACGCCGAAGAAACACCGCATCCGTCGCTAGATTAATTACAAAAAGTCGACCGACGAGTTATCGCGCCCGTAAAGTCGAAAGTTTTTCGTTTTTTACCCCTCCGCTGCGCGAAGCTCACTGCGAAGAGGTCGTCGAGAATACGTCGAGCTTTGAAATTACGCTTAACGAACGTTAAACATTCATAAAACGTTTAGGTTTACTTAATTACGCGGTTTTAAGATTGCGAGTGAGGGGAGGTGGGCCTGAAGGGTAATTTGTTCTTGCTGCGATCGTCGGCGTTAGAATTTAGATGTTTTGTAAGGAGGCTGCGTAATGGGTTGACGCGGTCATGTGAGGTGAATTGCGAGTTATTGCACGTTTGTAATTAGCACAGATATCAGAATTTTTAAGGAGGGGTGGAAGAGAGGTAGATTTTTCTCTGGATAGGAAATGGCAATTTTGAAAATTGGAAAATGGGGGAGATAGGTGTCTCCGAGAAAAAGGAATGAAAACATGTTTATATTTTGTCATAAAAAAAAGTAATTTTATTTGTATGGTGGAAGGGGGGGGGGTCATCATGTTTTTCATGATATCGTTTAGAATGCTGCCGAAGTAGTTACTCGAGGAGATTTTCACTTAAATACCCCTCCCTCTCTTCTTCAATCAAATCATCGATTTTTTTATTTTATATAAAAAATAAAATTACGACATAATCTTTATATGATTTTGTGGCCATCTTGAACGTTGATGATGGAATTTTTGAAGGAGAAAAAAGTGAAAAATTTAGGGTAAGGATACAATGTAACAAAATAGCTCCATTTCAAGGTGACTCAAAATTGAGGAAATTACAAGGAATTTCACGTAACACTTAACAGAAATAAATCTTCAGAACGACTGCGACAATGAGACGACGCAAGTAGAAGGATATAACGGTTTGTCTTGTATTGCGAAAATACTCGAAGAATTTCAAGGCGATTACCTGTTGAGTTTGAGCATCACGACTTCGACGTCATCGCTTCGAAAAGGTGCAAAGAAAAATTACGCGATCGATGTAATTAATAATCAAAAAGAAAAGACGAGGTGGTTAAATACGCGAAGTATAATTAAACCGAAACACCTTGAAGATGAAAAGAGACGGATGTAGAAAATGAGAACATTAGTGTCGAGTCGAGAAATCAACTCGAAAGTCGGATTTTATTTGCTCTTTATTCGACTTGAAAGAAATAATTTTTCGCGTTGAAAAGAAAACCGTTGGCGCGAAGTAAAGAAAAAATAAGGCGAACGTTATGAAAAAAATTACCCATTTTGTTATTTTCTTTTCGCGACGATAATTAACCGTAAAAATAATAAACTGGAAACAATTTTATTAACGCGTTCTTTTGCGCGAAATTCAAAACAGAATTTTCGTTTTGAGATGAATTTGTAAAATGTTTCTCATTTTTTAATATGATCTGAAAATCTTGGGTGGCGGATTTATGCGGAAATAAACGAATTCAGCGACCCGCGGGCCTTGGTGCAAAAATTTTTTAAGCCTCGAAATTTTTTTACCAGAAATATTTGAAGAATACTCATTCTTTAACCTAGTGATTTAGAAATAAAGGGGAAGGGAGGGGGCCAGAATATGCCGACTTTCTCGCGTAGAAAAAAATACAATTTTCTATTTTTTCAATTTAAAAAAAAAATATAAGTATCTATTCAGAAAAATGTATCGTTTTAATTTATGTTAAACAAAACTGCTGGTGTTCAAACTGTAGAAATTGAAAAAAAATTCCAAATTTGAATAAGAGCGAAAATTTTATTAATTTATCATAGAAATATACAATTTGTATCAAAACTTGGACCCCATATCCAACACACTTGGAAAAAAATTGCGGATCCGATGACTCCCCTCCAACTTTTTGCTTGGCCTGAAAATGAGAACTCGAGTTACGCAATAGGATTGATCTCGAAGAAATCCTGTTTTTTTTTGCCATCTTGTCAAATGTTATTATTAGGTATTCAAAATGTAAATTAATTTTTTGTTGCGTTCCTGTTTACAGATCTGCATAAGGTACCCGAGATGTTGGTGTTTTGCGGGCGTGCATCCGACGTCGAGAAGGCGAAGGCGTAAGTGGATGTTTTTTATTTTTGCACGCGTACGGTGACGGTGTTCTTTTTCGATTCATTTTCGTCGCGTGGATAAATAGAAAAGACGAAGTTTAATTTATTTTTAAACGTATACCGAACGTGGTTGGCCCGTGTTGCGAAATTAAATTGCAGGTTTAACGGTACGAGAAATTAAAATGGAAATTTTATAATTTTTTCAGCACGGTGAGAGGCGTTAGAATGAACCGTGTTGTTTCTCAGGTATTTTTCCACATTAAAGGGAACGTAAAATACGTACTTGATGTATTTAAATTACGCGGATTAAAAATGTCTAAGGGTTTGTGGGGTTTTAATACTTTAGTAAG
Source organism: Maconellicoccus hirsutus (assembly GCA_003261595.1). Taxonomy (NCBI): domain Eukaryota; kingdom Metazoa; phylum Arthropoda; class Insecta; order Hemiptera; family Pseudococcidae; genus Maconellicoccus; species Maconellicoccus hirsutus. Next base: position 24,183 of record QBDW01000167.1, on the reverse strand, counting down.
GGTTGTTTTTTTGCTGAGATTTTCGCTGTGTTGCAAAAATTAGATACGGTTTTATTAATGATCGGATTGGAAGACTGAGTTGGTCAGAGGAGGGGGGTTAGGATTTCAAGGTCAAGATGTGCAAGAAGAGAAAAAATGTGATAATATTTTGCCAAAATTGCACGAAAATGTGGTTAACAATTGTAAAATTTTATCCCCTCCTTCTCAATCCGATGAAAAAAAGAAAAAATTACAAGTATTTTTATTAATTATTTTATATATGATTATTTTTCAAAAGAAACAAAAAGCTTGAAAGGATTTTTAACAGCATTTATGAAAATTGCATATTTGAAGAGGGGAGAGAAGAGCTACACCATTTTGCGATGAAAATGTGTCGCATATAAATTTAAAAAAATGAAAAGTTGGCGATTTTTTTGAAAAAGAATTTTACACCTTATAGAAATTTTTTTGGTTTGGATTTCTTTTAATTTGAATTTTTTAGGAATAAATTTGGTTATTTTGCTTGAGGAGAGAGGGGGCGGGGGTAAAGAAGCGTTTGAAAATGTGGTATTGAAAAATTTGTGATTTATTACAAAAAAAGTATGATTTTTTCTTGGTGGGCTGAGGAGGAGGGGAAGGTACAATTTTTCCAAAAATGTGTTTACCCTTTTACATAACTTCCGGTGATTTTTTTTTAAATTTGGTATGAAACCGGAGTTTGCGAAAGATGAATTTTAATTTTTTTATATTTTACTTCGTGCTCTAGTTGGAGATTTTTTTTGCTATTTTTTTGTCGAAACTGACCTTGACTGGTCTGCGAAGGATAAACGAGCTAATAGCGAGCTTTTTGCATCTATCAAAACTTTTTACCTCTTTATATTACAAATACTTGTTTGGCTTTTCATCTCACGTAATAACGACTATATAACGAATTACGCTGTTGCATATCCTTAGATTGTTGTCGGTTTACTCAATTACGCGTCGCGTTACTTCAAAAGAGCTAAAAAGTCGACTTTTAGGTGCGACGCGAGGATGTCGCCCAGGGAGACGATAAAACCAGCGCGAACTATTAAGTGGAAATTAATTCGCAATTTACTCTTTATAAAGAGTGTTTCGACGTAGTATATATTATAATTTGTGTACCGAAGTTGGTATATTTTAACGGGAAAATAAAGGTAACAAGGGAGGAGGGGGTGAAATTGCGAAATTACGCGTTGGTACCCTTTCGGACGATGATGACTTGAGCGCGGGCAACAAGGCGGCGAGATCATTCGTAATACGCGAGCGTGTTGTGCACACGTTGAAAATGGTCTGAGAGTGTTTTGCGCGTCGAAACGTTCGCATCAAGGTGAAATTTTCTAAAATGAGCTTCCGCGTTTGCCCTTCTTTCGTTAGTCAACTATGGCGCTTATAATGTTGGGAGGATGTTTCGGAAGAGCTCTTTAAAAAGAGTCGTTTAAAGGGAATAACTTTTTAATTATTTTCAAAGCGCGTATAACGATGTAGCGTGAGGTAGGAAAAACAAGAATTTGGTGTTTCGCGAGTAGCGCAGGTTGATGAGGGTGTGAAGAGATGTAAAATTGCGGTATACGTTGGATTATACATGTACTCGTGACGACGTAATGTGTTTGGGTGTGTGTCAGGGTCGTTTTTGTGTTGTTTTTTGATACCCCGAAGACGCGAATTTAATTAGGTGCGAAAGAAGTACTAGAGTATGCGAGTGTTTCGCCGCCAGTAAAAGGAGTAAGGGTGGAGGGGGATTTGACGGAGACTTTTCGAAATCTATGTTGCTAAGATGTGTAGTTCTGTAGTTACGAATACACCGACTGAAGAAGATAGCTGTGTCGAGGCTCAGAAGAGGAAAATATCAGAGTTGAGAGGCGTAAAAGCACGATTCGTGTAGACAAAAAAAACGTAAAAGAAGTAAAATCAATGCATAGCTTCATTCTCAACGTCACAAATTGACAGCGAAGCTCGGAGGCTTCATTTTGGCTGTAATTGTTTCGTGGAAAAAATCGTTTTTCTAACAAGGGAACTGTCGCAATATGATTTTAATGAAATTTGGATTTTTGAAAAGAGGACTTTGAAAAACCCCCGAAATTAAATTTACAGCTGATGATGTTGATTTTTTGATTTTCGGTGAATTTTTCAAGTTCTTAAGACGACTTTTAAATAATTTAGAGCTGGAAAAAAATCCACGCATTTGAAATTTTGGATTCGTTGAAATTAGGTAGAAAGACTGAATTGGGGTTAAAGTTACAACTTTGATAAATTTTTGAAACTGCAAAAATAACATTGGTAGCCAAAAATACCCATCGCAAGGTTCAATTTCAGATTTTTGCGAAAATTTTGAGGATCAATGTGATATCGTGAGAGTAGATTATGGAGACTTTTAGCTCCTAAAGTACATTTTTCAACAAATTTTGAGGGTTTTAATGATGTGTAATTTTTTTTTGTTTTTTCAATTTGTGATTTTTTGTATTTTTTGTTTATTGTAGTTTTTTTTGATCATTTTTTACTTTTTCTTAGGCTTTGTTTATTTCTTGTTACTTATTTATTTTTTTTGCCTATCATTGTGAATTTTTACTTTTTTCGCTTTTTTTTTAAATTTTTATATCAAGTAAAACAATTTTAGTTTTTAATTTACGGAGGCAGGACGATCTCTAACCCCCTCTTCCCTCTTGCTTCATTTCAAAATGACATTTTTTCATGGCGTCGAAAAGTAGTATACACAAAATTTCATCATCACTGTTTATGTTGCTACATCATTTTTAATTTTCAAAAATTTGTCAGAATTTGGGAAATTAGAATAATTGCATAAAATGTACTTTCAATGAACCGAATATTTCCATTTAGCAATTTTTATTCAAATTTTTGTAACGGTTATGAATTTTCTTTAAAAAAAACTTATCTTTTTTTTATAAATTTAAAAATTTGCCAAGAATTAAAAAATCAATTATAGCAACAGAGAATTTGATTTTGAAAGGTTTTCGATATCCTCTTTCGAAAAATTGATTTCCCCTCTTCCTCCCTTCCTCTTTTCTTATAATCCGATTACGGTTCACGGTTCTTTCATGAGATTCAAATTGATCGCGACTTGAGCAGAGTTTTAGACCAATTGGAGGGTCAAGTTACTGCAAAAATCAAAAAAGAAAGGTGTCGAAATATCGATGAAATTAACGCCGGTTTTTTCGAGCTTTTAAGAAATAGTAGGGGGAGAAATACATTATCGATATAATACATCTCGGCGGGGAACCGACCACGACGATGACGATGGAAAGAGGATCGTGGTATTGATGTGGAGGGAGGGAGTGGGGGGGGGTGTAATGAATACGAAAAATACGTATGATCGAGGTTTCTCATTACGTCCCCGAGTGAAGACCATAATAAACAAACCAATTACGAGCATGAAACAGCAATTATCTAAGTGCACGTTCGATTGTTCGCGGATGACTTGATAAGAGCGCAGAGTACCCGGGAGTCGGTGGTGCGTCGGCGGTAGAGGTGGAAATTCCCTATGCGGCGTTCGTTCGGGCCCAGAGAGGGCGCTAGGATGCTCGTATCAATCGCTACGTGATTAATTACATCCCTTAATACAATATTTACATCAATAAAATGTTTACAATTAACCGGATAGCTTTTCAAAACGGATATCTGGTGGGGTAATTCGCGAACATCGGGTTACGGCGGCGTTTGTCGCGTAGAATGGGGTGTTCGAGCTCGAGGGAGGGACTGGTTAACAATGGGAACGACTTCTGGATGGGTATGTGTGCTGGTGTGCGTGCGTGATTGAAGAGGCTCTTAGGGGTGGGTTTTCGGAGTGTGTGATCTCGATACGATGATTCGTAGTTTGGGATTTCATTCGACGTGTGGATCGTCGGGTGTACGGTACACGAGATCGAGTTTTTTTTTTTTCAATTTAATCGCGATATCGATGTCGCGTGATTTTCGTTATCAGTGATTTTACGTTCGGTGGTGGTTTTCCGAAGTGTCCGGTTACCGGAGATGGATCCGTTTACGAGTAGCGGAACGACGACCGCTATGAATGGTAAAAAGTTATCGAAATCTTTTCTCGTCGATTCGATAATCAATGGTAAAAGCTCGAAGAATGTTACGAACTATGAGCATTTGGCCGGATTGCCGTATTATACGAATTTGAGTAGTTATCTGTATTCGATGGGATTCTCGAATCAGAGGTATCCGGCGAGTTATCTGTCATTTGGTAATTTCACAATGCCGCCTAATGCGCCGTTAGAGTATCCAATGAGCGGGTTCGCGCCGAGGCCGTATTCGCCGAAGGTCGAGAAATGCAAGCCGATTAAACCGATACCAAGGACGTCGCTGGATGTCAAACCGGCGTCGCGTAAACGATCGATTAAGCTAGAAGAACAAGATAATTTTGGCGGTAAGTACAACGACGTAGTTATGATTTAATTAATCTTTAGTTGGATGAGAGGTGCAGAAGAGTGGGGGGCGTGCGACGAAATATAAACGATAATGTTAATTGCAAAGGACAAAAATTCCTGTTTTTTGCGCTGCGAATACGTGAAAAAATACGTGCGAGGGGAGGATACCGGTGACAGGAGAATTTTTTCCTTTTTTTCGCTTGGCGGAGTTTGTCGTGAAGTGTTAATTAAAATGAAGTTATTCGCAGCGAACAACGTTGGGAAAATTTGCGAGAAAAATTTGCTCGATAAAAGGAAAACGACGATATTCGAAGGATAAACTGGAAGGTATCCCTTTGCGTCATGCGATATCGCAAATAAAACGGAAGATTTCGTTGGAGTGAATTCGCGCGAAGTTGATTCGCTATTTGAAGGTAAAAGAAAAAGCGTTGAGTGAATGTCAAGTCCAGAAAAGGAAACGAACGAGTGTTTAACAACGCGAATAATTTTATACTTATTACGTATATCGTCTTGGAATATCGTTCGAAGAAATATTTCACGTCATTTTTGTTAAACTCGAAAAGCGTACTCGGAATGGTTGAAATATTTTTAAATGTTCGACGATGTTTTTGAGTCTCGGTTTTATCCGAACGTTGCAACGATGATCTGTGACGTCGTCGTGTCGTAACAAGTGTTATAGTTCTAAGTATGTTGTACTTGCGAAAGTACAACGGAGAGAATAGCTTTGAAATTAGGTCAGGGGTTGAGTTTTATTTTTGCTAATTCGGTGATGCTTTTATTTGATTTTTATCGCGTCGATGTGCGAGTAGTTACGTTGAAAAAGAGCATCGTGCCGGTAGCACGAAGAAAGCAGTGTTCGTTAGCGTGTTCGAAGAAATGGTGTTGGTATTTTGTAGATACGCGAAGTATCCGAGAAATACTACGATAAATGCGCGAATATTAAATTTGCCTTCGGAAAAGTAGATTTTCCAATGGATCAGTGGATTAGAGGCGCTTTTGTGGAGGAAGCGGTGAAGAAGGTGGAGGTAGTAAGAGTTGGAATTTTTTGTCGTTAACGAGGATTTGCGTTGCCGCAAGTTGTTCGAGTGTTGGAATTTGGTGGATTTTTAAATAGAAAGGGTGGTTTTTAAGGGTACACTGAATCGCATTTGGGTTTCGAGTGGTGTACCGAAACGTTGCGTGAAATTATTCCCATATTTGGAGTATTTACGAAGGGAGTCGAGGATTCGTATTTTTTGAGGAATAAGGATATTTAGATGAAGTAGGGGAGAGGACGATGTGCGAGTAATTGATATTAACGAAAAAATTCATGTGAGTAATAAATTCATTAGCGAAGTATTTTGTAGTGGAAAGAGGGATTTTTTTTTCAATCGCAATATTTTACGTGATATTTGTAAAATTAAAAAAAAAATAGAAATTCGAGAGAAAATGCTAATGTTCTATTGCTAAAATGTATAATTTTATCATGAAAAGGGGGGGGGGTAACACAATTTGTTGTAAATTCGTTGAAAACGCGGTTAAAATATCAAAAAGGAGTATTATTAAAATGTCCCCCTTCCTCCCCTCAAAACCACCATTCTCATAAAACGTCTTTTTAAAATTTTCAAATAAAGTGATCCAACTAAATAACCTCTGAATTTAATTGAAAAAATAATAAAAATTTCATAAAAAATTGTATACCTAATTAATTTTACTTATTTTGATTCAAGTATAACTGAATCACTCGAATTTAAAAAAATACAAGCTAATTTTCAGTTTGGTATTTTTATCGATTTATTTCATTTTTTCCTCGTTTTATTTTATTTTATTTTATTTTTTTCTCATTTATTGTTAGTAATATTTTTGTATTTGAGTTGGAAAAATCGAAAATATTTTAATAAAAATAAACAATCGTTTTGTTTTTCAGTTTTTTTTTTTTTTTTACTTTTTAAAAAGATTTCATGTTACGATTTTTGTTTTTTTTTTAAATTATTTCCAGGTAGAGTTTTTTTTTAATTTTTTTACTTTTTTTTTGAAAGAAATTGCATTATTTGAAATTATTAAAATAATATTCTTTAAAAAAATCATTGAAATAAATGCTAAACTTTTTAATGTATTGACATTTTGCTTTAAAAAAATGCAGCAAATACAAATAAAAAAAAGGAAATTTCTAATTATGTAGGTAAAAAACAATACACAGAAGTATTAGATGTTGAAGCCCGAAAAATCAACGTTTTTGATTTTATTGCGAATTCCGATTTTCGACACTTTTTGTACGTACAAGCAATAAAATTAACGATTAATTCGCCATGAGGAAGGAAAAATGGCAAATTTTTGAAATTCTCAGACTCAAAGGAAGTCCGAGAATTTCAGCCGGAAGTAAATTCTTCGTTTGTATTGTAAAAATGTTGCTCCCCCTTGTCCCCCTTTCGTGCATCCGAATTGCGAAAATTATCGCGTAAAATCGTTCGATAAATTTCTCGTTCTTAATTAAAATTATACGTAATTTGAGGTATTCCGATGGACTGTGTGAGTGTGTCGGTGACTCGGTGTATCTGTCTAGTATTTTATGAGTAGGCTATAATGTAATTGCTTGTTTCGTTTGTGCTTGGTTGAGCCGTGTTTGCGAGGAGAATACAATGATTATGATGATTTACCAAAGAATGAAGAGTTACCGATGATGGATTAATAAAGAGAGATAATCACATATACGAGATTGGTAAATTACACTCGTTTATCTTGAATCAGTAAAATTTCCACCTTTGTGCGCGACTCTTCGCAGATGGTTTTAACCCTTTCGTCGTGTCGGCCAATGAAATCACGTTTTTTTTCCTCCTGCAGCGTTTCATTAAAAGGTGAAATTAAGCGGACTTGTTTTGGAAGGATGTGCGAAGTTATCTCGATTAAAATATATTACATAAATCGTTATTCTCGCGTACAATACGACAATAAAGGCAGAGAAAAGGAACAGGTACGGTTGCAGGGAGGAGCTGAGCTGGCGATGGAAATTCTGCGTCGACCAATGTCGCTATGGGGCAATATGTTGGGTCAATTTGGAAAAAAAAAGGGTAGAAGGTGAAACGAGAGGGTAATTTTATTCGACGATAGTAACGAATATTTAAAAAGAAAAAGACTGCTTTATGTAAGGGTTGAAATATCTAATCTGGTATCATCAACCCTTTTTTATTAATTCGCCATTTTGTTTGATACGGCGATTACGAGTAATTGCGATCTTTTGTGAGGTGAAGAGTTGGTTCGCGTGTAGTTTTTTTTATTAAATTAGATTTGTCGTGATATGGTGGAGGGGACAGGATGCGTTCTGGTTTCGGATTCGTCGAATGGTTCGTGGTTCGTGGTCCGGCCTTTTTGCTTGTTTTGTGTAATGTACATGGCGTGAGTGGTTTTTTTTTGTAATAATTTATTGTTGGAGGGGGGGGGGGGGGCTAGAGGGTATATGATTTTGTCGGAAATATTGGTCGAAATATATGGATTTTTTTCCACTCCTTGATCGCTGGAGTAAAAAAAAGTGAAAAGTAGTATCCAAGCTTTGGAGAAAAAGGAACGAATAAGGCGGACGTCGAAGGGAGAAAAAATTATCAAAGTTTAACTTTTTGGTAGTTGTTTGTTTTCTTTTTATTCTGCGTAAGGCGAAGGAGGAATATAGGCAGTAAAAAAATAATTTCGTTAAAACGTTCTCGTTTGCGAAGTTTCCTGAAGCGTAGCCGGCATTGTTGAGATTTTTACTTCGTTACCGTGGTATACTTTGTACTTTGTTGTCGTCGGAAGGCTGCGGGTTATTTTCGTCTGCGCGTCGCGTTAAAGGCGGAATTACCTTTAAAAGGCCTCGGCTGTATATTTTAGTAATGAAAAAAAAATTCGCGTCGAGAGTATTTTACGCGACGACGGCGACGTAGCTTAGGTGATAATTTAATTCGTCGTCGCGATGCCACGAATGGAAATACGAGTCGCGAACGCTTTCGAGGAGGATAAATCTAACGTGGCTGATTCGAAATTGCCTTTTGTGATTTGGGCGAAGAAGGAGAAAGTGCGGTGGTATTTCGCGTTAGATTTATGTGCGAGCAAAGGGAGATGGGCTGAGGGGGTAAATGAATTTGTGAGGAAAGCGGAAGAATGTGGAGATTATTTTGGTTTGTTTTTGCGGAAATACGATTGAAAAAGGGAACCGGGGAATTTAATTTTTGGAAATTCCTCGCATTATGTTTCAATTACGATTTTAAGTGGCTTTGATGTCGTTGGTGTTTCGTCGCATTTCGTAGAGTACGAAGATTTTGGGATTTGCGAGAAAGTGGAAATTATTTTTATCGAGTTAGGTAGATTTTATTTCTAAAGGATTTATATCTCTTGCAGAAACGACAGAATTACCACTGTCGACTCCGCCTTGTAGTCCGATCAAACCATCTAGTCCGGCGAGTTCGCTAAACGGTTCGTCGTCGATGTTAGACACGAACGTGGAAGCAGCCAGTTCGAAAAGGATACGAACCGCGTTCACGAGTACTCAGCTGCTGGAGCTGGAACGTGAATTCTCCGGCAACATGTACCTGTCGCGATTACGTCGCATCGAAATAGCCAACCATCTTAGATTATCGGAGAAACAGGTGAAAATATGGTTTCAAAATAGACGCGTCAAGTATAAAAAAGAAGAAAGCAATATGTCGACGGAAGACGCCCATGCGTCGGGTTCGTGTAAATGCTGCTGTCTGCGGACGTGCTCCGGCAAAAAGAAAAGCTCCGATGGGTGCGAAGTGTCGTGCAGCGAAGAGAGTAACCACGAGCAGCAGGATTTCCGGAGTAATCTGTGATCGAGTAATCGAGAAGCGTAAGAGGGACGGAGTTTCGCCGGCGCGAATTAATTGGAAATTTGTCGTAAATTCGATTTGGGCCGTTGGTGCGGTCAAAATTATAAAAATTAATTGGCTTCGGGTATCCGTCGGGATGTCGCGCGATGCGTGCGTCTGACGTGTAGAGACGTGTGGAATTTCGAGACGAGATGAAAATTCGTGCGAGATAATGGAAAATTTACGTCGACGTCGGTGCGGGATTTTTTGCGAGTTTGGTGACTCTCGGCGATGGCGCGGATCGAGTTTTTTCCTGGGTTTTTAATTAAAATGGAATTTGAAGAGGTTTCGTTTTGCTTTCGGGATCGAAAAATTAAATCGAGGTTTCAATTTCGTCGTCTTTGTTTTTTGTTTGCGTGTACTCGACGAGTGTCGAGGTGAGTATTCAAGATGGCGGAGTTTGTGTGCGAGGTTGGGAGATGCGAGGTGAGGAGGGTTTCCTCATTCGATTTGGAAAATGTTGTTATTAAAGAGGCGTAAATTTCTCGTTTTTTTTTGGTTTTATTTGGTTAATTAGATTACGCTTCGTTTTTATCTCGAATTGAAAAACGTTTCGGAATTTTAGACGTCGTCGTCGATTGGGTGAAGGAGATGAATAGCGGATTAATTAGAGATAATTATTTCCCCTCTTGACTCTCTTGATTCGATAAAGAGCTTATTTACGACAACTTCGAGGTTGGGTCTTAGGTGAACGTCTGCGACAATTATCTCGAAAATGAAGTTATTCGGATTTATTTCACATATCCGCCCGTGACGATGGAGCATATTCGCGGAAGAGGAATTTTAAATGGTATTTTTGCCAGAGAATTGTAACAATGTTGGTTGGAGCAAAGGTAGTTGTGAAAATAAGCTTCGCTGGTGCAGTTTTATCTCGATTGTTCGAATCATACGCATACGCGCTTTTGCTCGGTAACACGGATTACGAGCTTTTATTGTGTGAATTTCGTCTTCCATGCGAAGTTTCGACGATGTGATGAATATAAGGGTAGAATTTTTTATATTGTATTTTATGTTACATATTTTTTGTAAATTTGTAATGTACCGATTTTTTTCTATTGAAATATACGTTTGTTTTGTTTGTGTGGAATTTTTGGCATGTATTTGAGAAGTGAATTTTAGTGTGATTACCGAGATTTATGCAGATTTATGATAAGGAAATGGAAGTGGGCAAGTTGAATGAGAAGAACCAGGAAATGGATTCCAGGTATTTGAAGATTTTGTAGATGAAATAAACCCGGACACGTTTGGTATTCAAATGGTACATGTTGAAAAAAACGACGAATTTTTATAAAAATTTTAATGAATAGTTTAATGTAGTATTTTTTTACATCCTTGTTTTGTAATTAAATTTCGAATTTTCGATTATTCTACCCGGTAAAATTTTCGTTTTTTGAACATGTAGTCGATGTAGTCGACAAATTCATTTCTTCTTTCTCTCCCCCCTCCCTCGAAAATATTTTTTAGTTTAATCATCGGTGACTGAACTGTAAATGAAATAAAATTTGGCTTAATTTTTTTGGTATAGCTTCAAGGGAAGGAGAAGGTATCGAAAATATGTTTTTTTCAGTGCATTTACATCAAATTTGATGTTTTTTTTAGGTTTATCTTTAAAGGGCGAGTGGGGAATTTTAAAATTAACAAAAAAATTAAAAAGTCAAGCAAAATATCAAAATATACATTTCTCGGTGTATTTGAACCAGATTTGAGTCATGTTCTGGGCGAGGTCTCAAAATAAAGGGAGGCGAAGAATTCAAAATTAGTAAAAAAAATTGAAAAGGGTCGAGTGAGATATGAAAATTTGCGTATTTTGGAGAATTGAAACCGCATTTTGTTTTAAAATGTCAAAGAAAGAAGTAGCGGGGTTTTCGTCTTTTTCGCTGTATCATTAAAAAATCAAACTCATGTCAAAATTATTTGAAATTTGGAAAATTGAACTGGGGGCGTAAAAATTTGACCTCGCTTGACTTTTTTATGGACTTTTGACGAGTAGCAAATTTTTTCTAGAATTTGCAAATTCGTGTGGTTTTTTAAATTTTCATATCTTGGCTATGGCGCGCAAAATCGAAAATTCGTCGCGAAAAATCGTTTTGAAAAAGCGTCACGTGTCGTGGTAACCGGTGCCGTGACGACGTGTCATGCTCATGAGATATGATCTTGATATTTTCATCATTATATTATAATAGCTACAAGCAAAAAAGTTCAGATAATTTTCATGCAGCCCCTATTACAGTTAGGAAGCCGATTTTTTTTTTAAATGAAAGCTCTTGATCTACACTTGATGCCTATACCAAAGCAAAGGGCAAATTTTGATTTTAAAAGCCCCAAATTTGGAGGGGGAGGTGCCAAAATTGAGATATAAAAATTTTGAAATAGTACTTTTCTTTAAATCGTATTTAACCTCCAAATCCAAAATTTGAACCTTTTAGGTCCCATAGAAGGGGAGTTATGCTCCAAAAACCAAATTTTCGACATTTTGGCACCTCCTCCCCCAAGTTTTTGAAAAAAATCAAAATCACCCACAACAGTTTTTGAGGTATGGTACCCTAATTACCTAGGTCAACTTTCAAGAATTTTGGCCCCATAGGGGGGGGGGAGGTATTTAATAAAAACCAAAATTATGCTAACTCCGCTTCTTTTCATCAGATTTTGAATTTCAAAAAACGAAAAGTTGTATTTTTACAACAGGAACTCACATACAAAATTTCAAAAAAATCTCCCCATAAACACTCTTGTATCATATAACATGTCATAGATGACAGGTCGTGATCATGAGGGTGACATATGTTATGGCATAGGTCGTTGTCATGGCGACGTGTCATCCTCATGAGTGGGTCATGATATTTTCACGTTATCATAACAATTCGTAGATGACTGAACATGTTATGGTGGCATATCATGATCATGAGTGACATCCTATACCATAACATGTCATTACCATGGTGAAATGTTATGGTTATGATTGACATGTGATATGCAATGATTTCATACGATGAACGTCATTGGAATGGTCAAGTGTCAGGGTCGTGAGTGACATACGTATGATCATGTTTTGGTGATATGTCGAATGATATGTCATGATGATATTCCTTGATCATGTTATGATGACGCGTCATGGTGACCTGAATAATGACATATTATGGTAATATGTCATGACGTTGTCATGGTAATAGACGTGGTGATGATAGGTGATGAGGTTGATAGCAAGTCAGGTGATTATTTTTCCACCTCAAAACGATTTATGCGTTGTACATTCATGTATTCTTATGGTGACGTATCATGGTTAGGAGTGACATGTGTTCATGTCGTGGTAGCATTCCAAGTGACATGTGATCATGTCAAGTGACATGATATGATGACAGGTCATTGTTATGGTGACGTGGCATGGTTGCAAGCGGCATGTAACATCAAATGGCATCTTCTGGTGAACATCATTCTTTAAATATTTACTAAAAATTAAAAACTCAACTTCAATGGTTAGAAATTCGGTTTGGCGGAGTTTTGGTTGTGCTTTTTCCAAAAATACAAGATTTGTTGAAGTCAAAAATAAACATCTGCGACAGTTCCTTCGTTAAATTGAAATTATCTTTGTTTCCCTGTAAAGACCTGCACGCAGAATTTAAATAGACTGCGATAATTTCGAGATAATTATCGAAATAGTATTATACGAGAAAGGTGATACGTACGCTCGAGATTTGAAACCGATCCATTTCACGAGCCAACTGATACGTACGGTGTAAAGTGTAAAGAACGTTCGGAGAAAGCATTTCTGACGCATGTAACGATATATACGTTAGGTGGTTTGGTACAGAGGTACACGCGAACTCGAGTACAATTCATTATTTAACACCATCAATCTGATAAGTTTGACTTTAGGGGGATGAAAAAAAAATACCTTGTATATATTTACACAAGAGTAAAGCATTCGGTGATGGTAAAACTTTGGCAATTAATTTTAATCACTTAACCGTGTACACAGAATTGCGATACGTTGTACACGCCACTTTTCATACGTCTTGATCATGTTGTGTAGTGGCGCGAGAAACGTAATTCGATTGATTTTTTGCGCGTTTGAATAATTAGCAGGAGAGAAAAAGGTTCGAAGGTATGTATCGTTACAATGGAAATTATTTCGGCGTTTTCTTTCATTTTATTTTTGGCTCGGGTATGGCGAAAAATCGCGTTTACTTCGTGACTCAGCGAATTCTCATGATGGTCTGGTGAAAAACCGTTGAATATTTGTAAGAACGTAACGATGCTCCCTAGTTCATGGTTGGCTTGGTTGTATTTAAATTAAATTAAACGCTTGTTGTTGGTATTGAAATAGCGTTATGTTAACGATAACAAGGCACGTATCGCAGGGTAACGTTTTCATTAATTAAACCTGCGCAACGTCGTGATCTTTTCACATGGCGAATTCGGGAGTATTTAACTCGCATGACCTATACGAAACGTGTTTCGAGTAGGTAAATTGCACGCGTGTGTTAGATTTAACATGGCGGATCGATGATTAGCGGATGTGGTAATTGATGAACGGGTAAAGATATCGACGGTGAGGGAGGATGAGCGGTTGGAAGGGTTGTACAAGAAGTAAATACCTCGAAGTTGAGATACATTTGAATATCGAAGTGGTGAAGGTATTATTGAACGAGTTCTGGACTTTTTCACAGTTTTCGTTCATATATGTGGATATCAATAGTGGTTTTAAGTAAAGAAAATACATTCGGCTAGCTATCGTTGTGATGATTTTTGTTTGTAAATAAAGGTAATCTGGTTGTCCAATAGGATGACTGGTTCGAAAGGTTATTTGCACGGGTTTTGTGTTTCGAAGTGGAAATCATGTGGTTTTAAAGTAACGAAAACCCGTTTGACCGGTTAGTTCTGTGGTTAAGTATGTGTTCAAGTCAAGGTTATCGGGTTTTCCTATTGTTGTAACCGGTTTGACATGGTTTTGTGCAAGTTTCGTGTTCAGAAGCGGTGATCATGTGGTTTCTATGTAACGAAAACCCGTTTGACCGGTTAGTTCCGTGATTAACCACATGTTCTCGTCAAGGTCATTGGAGTTTCCTATTGTTGTGACCGGTTTGACATGGTTTTGTGCAAGTTTCGTGTTCAGAAGCGGTGATCATGTGGTTTCTATGTAACGAAAACCCGTTTGACCGGTTAGTTCCGTGATTAACCACATGTTCTCGTCAAGGTCATTGGAGTTTCCTATTGTTGTGACTGGTTTAACGGGATTTTGCTGATTTTTATGTTCAGCAGTGGCGATCTTGTAGGTTTGATGTGTTGCATGTATTTTTTTTGTATTTTAAAAATTCGTTCGACTGGTTATAGCAGCCATGGTAATTATATATGTAGCGTATGGTTTTCAAATGAAGTTGATACGCGATATTTCCAACTCGAGCTTTTGCTTTTCGTTTGAAAGATAGAAATTTAGTGACTAGTTGGAAAGGGTTCTCATGTGTCCTCGTGATTTCGCGAATTTCAACGGTTGATTATTTTCTATTTTAAAATTATAAGTAATGAACATGTGCTGACGAAGAAGCATATGTTGAAAAATTACGCCTTGCGAGGTGAAATAATTGTAACGAAGCATATGTACATGCATCTTTAGCGAATTTTTATACGTTTGTGTACTCTCGGTGTTAAGACGACAGTAATTAGTGTTCTGTGAAGGAAAAGAAATCGTTAAATTGCCCGAAAATATAAATTTCTTGTCGTCGTTACTTAGGTAAGTACTAATGTAGCAAATTGAAATTTCTTCGTTGAAAAAAAAACTAAAAAAGTTGAAATGTTCGTGTTGTTGAGAAGTCATTGAAGAAATATTTTGAAAATGAAAGCAGCGAAAAAAATTGCAAGATTATTGAAACGCCGAGATAGAGATGAAAAAAAGGAGGCGATTTACGAATACGCTTTTCATTTCGTAGTGTGAAAAAAATAATCGACTAAAGGACTAATTATACGAATAGTGTAATATTTTCATGGTGAAAAAAAAATAACGAAACCCACGAAGCGTTAATAAAGAAGAGGGTTAAAAATGTCATATAACCCTCGTTGTTGAAAAAAGTGGAAAAAATTAAGGGTGAAATTATACTATAAACATCGATAACAACGAAGGCGACAGCTTCGCAAGAGGTGCGCGTTATTTTGATTACGGCGAAAATTCTAAACGTTTTGGGACGTGTTGCGCGTGTTTATAAAGAGACGGAATTCGTACTTTTGTCTCATCTCCGGCGAAGGTATCGTTTGTGTGGTTAGTTGTTTGCGTTATGTCAACGTCGACGATAATGTCGCATCGAGTCGATTCTCAATTAACTAAAACGTAATTAAAATCCGCGTAAGGGTGAAGGCCCCGGTGCAAAGAGTAAACTGCAATTATTTCGTATTGAGAATTTCTCAGATCGGATTGTAGAAGATTGAAACTTAATTGTGTACTATTGACTTTGCTAATGAAACCGTAAGAGATGGTTAAGGCGAGGTTTGCACGGACCGATTGACCTATATTGTGCTGGGAGCGGAGAAGAGGGATGTTTTGTGATTTGTCGCCCTTCTCTCGATGTAATTTAGGTGTCGTCGAAAGCGTGTTTATTTTTCGTAAGCTACAAGGTACTAAAGGCGTATATTGGATTAGGGATTTCTTTTATAAAAGGCTCGATGTAATAGGGGTTGGAAGTATGGTCTCATTAAAAGCGCCCTAGTCTCCTATTACAATGTCAGGTAATAAGTCGAGCATCAGAGCGGGATGAAGGGATGGGAATGTATGCGGGATGCGGTGTCTCTGAGATGTGTATTATTAAGTGCGAAGAGTAGGTATGTTATGGGGTGAGTTTTCTTGATGAGTAATGATTAAGGATGGGAATATGGATTTTTCGAGGTCGTGAAGATGATTGATTTTAATGGATATCTGAAATCTTGTTACCTGTCGGAATATGCACAGTGTACAACTTATTTTAGCGCTAGAAGAAAGCTACAGATGTATTTTATATTTAAATCGCCACCTTATATATTTTTTTTTAGTACGTCGTCAACTCGTCATACTCAAAATGAAGAAGTTAACTTTGCTCGTGATTTGTACGGTGCTCGGGGTAAGTGACTATTATTCAAAATGACCTGTACTTACCGTAGTTAAAAGGTACCGAATTTGATGACATTTACAGTCAATCAACTCGAAACCGGAAGGTGGTCAGGGTTCTGGAGGAACCGGTGATCACGTAGCGCCTCCGCAAGGGTCACATCCCCCACAAGGTCACATCGTCCCGTCTCCCGAATCACAGCCCCCACCCGCTACGCAACCGGTAAACGAACACGTGCAGGGAGCCGGAGATGGGCATTCTGTTGAACCGGTCCCTGCACCTTTACTAGATAATTCTTATCGGTCGAGGCTGAAGGGTGTTTCTGCGTATCCGGGGCACATAGAAAAAATACAAAAATCAAGCTCGGAGATGTACGAAAATTTATACAAGTTTTTATTGCAAAATGCCGGAAAAACGTTTCCAGATGTGAAGGCGTTCAAAGTGGATGACGAGGATTACCGTGAGAAACTGAAGCAAAGTTTCGATAAGTTTGTCGGAGACGTGTCAGAGATGGGCAAGCAAAGGGCGTCTTCCGATTTCAAGCGTACGTTGGAGGCTATCTCGCGTTTAAAAGATGGTTCTCAAGGCGAAGAGCAAGATAAAGATAAGATGCTGAGGAAATCGTTAGCAATGGATATTAAAGATAATATTATGGGGTATTTTCCAATTCCGGGCGATGGCTGGTCGAAAGCACAGAATTGGTGGAATAATTGGCAAAAAGGCGCCGGTGCCAAGGAGGAGAAAAAAGATCTTTCAAAGAGTGTCGATTCGCATTCGACATCCGACCATCATGAGCATCCGGAGGTGGTACATAATACGTCGGAGCACCACGAGCACATCAAAGAGAAATCCATCGAGCAGATTGATCATCATGAAGGGAGTAAGAACGGTGTCGATTCAAGCCACAGTAAGCACGATAACGAGACGCCCAAGGAGAAACATATCCAGCCCTCGAATTCGATGTCTTCTGGAAGCTCATCGCCGGAGTCGAACGCTCAGAATTCTGTTTTGGATAATATCATCGACGCTGTGCTCTACGTCATTCCAGTCCATCGTGCGATGAAGTGAGTGTTCCTTTTTGGAATTCCAGCGACGATGCGCTTCTTTGAATTTTCGAATTGGTAGATTTTTAATTACAATTAGGCTTTCGGAACTTTTGGCCAAGGTGTAGGTTTGAAATAACGAATATATCGGGTTTTCAATGAATAACTTTTTAACGAGGGTGACATTTGGGATGCGTGATTTACGACGTTGTCGAAGGTAAATTACCAATGGGAAAATTTCCTCGTTAAGGTGTAATAAATTTTTCGTGTAAATTTTAAAGACTCGCGAGCCTGTTTGGTGCTATTGGGTCTTCGCGTTGTTTCGACGTGTTAAATTAAAGTGTTTTTTTCGATAGCGTAATGATAATGAGTACAATTACGTGGCTATTGTTTGCAGCTCTGGTCAGGGTAAGACTGGGTAGGAGGGATGAATGGGGTTGATGTTTTTGATTATCGAAATGAATTACAGGCGTCGTGGTGCTTCGGAGGTCTCACCGGTGCTGGCGATGATCAAATAAGTACGGAAGAATTTTTAAAGGATTTGAAAACCTTGATCGTGGATCGTGGATTGTCGTACGATGGAAGTTTGGGTAAAATGTTGATCCAGCTGGCTCACGGCGACTCGAACCATGCATCTGAGCCGGACAAGAATGCAATCGTAAGTGATGTCGCGTCGCCTGAGATGCAGCCATCTGAATTGGATTCGTTGAGTTTGTGGAATGCTGGTAAAACGCTGATGGAGAATTTACTGCCATCGGGTGAAGATTCGGGATCGAATATTCCGTGGATAAAGATCGAAGATAATTCGCTATCCGGAGATGGACCGGATGGCGCGTCGGGAGGTGCTGGTATAAAGAGTAGTCCCGAGTTATCCAGTGGTGATGATGGAGTCACCGGAGATGCTTTCAGTGATGCAGATGAGAACCACGTATCGAAGTCGGGGGCAAATAAGCAATCGACATCGTTTACTAATAGTTTGGTCTCGAAGATGAATCTCGATTATTGGAAGAATCTCAACTGGAAGGATTATTTTTACAATCCGATGTCCAGGTTCAGCGGATGAATGTGTTGCCAGCATTTGATACCTTCGCTGCCTTCTTCGTTTTTGATTATTTTCAAGGAGCGTATCGTTGCTTTAATTTTTTCATTTCTAAGGATTAATTACGCTTTTATTTCGCAGATGGTGGTACTCGAGCTAGATACAAGGTTGAGTAATACTTTATACGAATTTTCTCCCTTACTTTAATAAATTAAAGCGCAGTATCTTGTGAATTTTTTTTTCGGCGAATACGCGACGGCGCGACGGAATAAAAAATGAAAAAAAATCGAGTTATTTATCCGCAATTAAGAACGTTTGTTTTTCTAATTCGTTTTCGCGTAACGAATCACGATGAAAAATTCGACGAAAGAATTATCGAGCATTTAATTCGATATCGTGACTCGTAATGGGCGAAGCGTGTATTATTTTAAGGCGAAAAAAATCGCTACCGATACCAAAGGGTGAATTTTCGGTAGCGACGAGTCCTGGACGAGATTTCGAGCTATTTATAAAAAAAATGAAATAAAATAAAATATCACAAAAAATTAAATACATTTGTAAAAAGAGACAAATTGCTTAACGGTATTTGTATTTAGGAAACCGGCGACGATAACGAAGCGTAAAAAGTGAAGAGGCCGATACTTTAATATTTGTAATTGCGTATACAAAGAGCACGGCGAAAGGACAAGAGGATGGGGGCCGATGCGAAAAAAAAAGGTACATTCGCTATGATTTAAAAGGCGAAAACATAAAAGCGCCTTGTTACAATTAGCCATGGTGTATGAACTTAAAGCTGCCTTATTATGAAGAGCGGCATAGGCCGAATGCGGCGTAAAATACGTGACAATGAGTGGTAAAGGTGGCGGATACACGAGGGTGAGGCACGGGTACGAGGTATAACTCGGTATTTTGAGTAACCCTGTCAGCAACTAGTTTACGCGGCCGGTGGGGCGAGTTGACATGTATGAAATTGATGTGAAATATTTACCCGCTAAAAGAAGCTCCGCAGTTGGTGGCTTTCGAATGTGCAATTGTTAACAGATACGAAAGCCTATTGACAAATCATTAGATATGGTACTTCTTGTAGAATTTTCAACGAGCCGTCTTTCGGCAACGTTTTAGATATTGTTAAAAAGGTGTTGTACGTGTAACAGCGAAATACACTACAATAAAAGCCGGCCACCGCACGTACTCGAAACTGTATACAACGAGGGGTCCTCTTTTTCCCGAAGCCGCAACCGCTACGCGACAATATCAAGTGTTAATTATTTAAACTTTAACGCGAACGTTTCAATGGTTCGGATTTTTACGCGAATAGAATGGATGGCGATTTGGAAGAATTGACGAGGCTGAGTTTTGGAAGGATGTGATAACGGCGTGTGGAGCAGAAGGAGCCAAGATTTGAAGAGATATGGAGTAATGCTGTAGACCCTTGTTATCTGGAGCGCCTATTATTGCAGAAACTCCAAGCAGCAACTCTGGTCCTGGAACTTTCTGTAAAACAAAACTTCACTGTAAGCCTCTTTCTCCCTCAACCTTCCCCTTACCCTTTCACTTTTCGATTTTGAACATTACAATTGTGAAGAAAATCAACACCTTATTTCACTCCTTCTTCGTGAAATTCGGATATTAAAACTAGGTACACTTCTTGATTTTTTTTCCTATTTAGTATAAATAATTAGATTGCAGTATTATTTTCAAAGATTCGAATTGACTATGATGACGAAGGGAGAAGAAAAGTGTTGAAAAGGGAAAATTTTATGCGTTAAGAATTTCGCACACTATAAGTTTTTGAAAACTAAATTAATGTTGAAAATTTGGCAGAATCAGGAATTCTCATTTGAATGATTATAGATCACATTTCTCTGATGGGTGATTATTAACCGATAAATCGATTATTTGAATATTGTCAATTAATCGAAAATAATCGACTTTTTTTCAACACTACTGGTGATGGGCGATTATTAACCGATTAATCGATCATTTGAATATTGTCGATTAATTGAAAATAATCGATTGCTCTATTTTTCGATAATCGATTTATGAAAATAATCGAATTTTTTCAATGCAGTGATGGACGATTATTAACTGATTAATCGATTATTTGAATATTGTCAATTAATCGAAAATAATCGACTTTTTTTCAACACTACTGGTGATGGGCGATTATTAACCGATTAATCGATCATTTGAATATTGTCGATTAATTGAAAATAATCGATTGCTCTATTTTTCGATAATCGATTTATGAAAATAATCGAATTTTTTCAATGCAGTGATGGACGATTATTAACTGATTAATCGATTATTTGAATATTGTCAATTAATCGAAAATAATCGACTTTTTTTCAACACTACTGGTGATGGGCGATTATTAACCGATTAATCGATCATTTGAATATTGTCGATTAATTGAAAATAATCGATTGCTCTATTTTTCGATAATCGATTTATGAAAATAATCGACTTTTTTTCAACACTATTAATGATGGGCAACTATTAACTAATGTAATCGATTATTTGAATATTGTCAATTAATCGAAAATAATCGATTGCTGTATTTTTTCGATAATCGATTTATGAAAATAATCGAATTTTTTTCAACGTAGTGATGGGCGATTATCAACCGATTAATCGAGCATTTGAATATTGTCGATTAATTGAAAATAATCGATTGCTCTATTTTTTCGATAATCGATTTATGAAAATAATCGACTTTTTTTCAACATTACTAATGATGGGCAACTATTAACTAATGTAATCGATTATTTGAATATTGTCGATTAATTGAAAATAATCGATTGCTCTATTTTTTCGATAATCGATTTATGAAAATAATCGAATTTTTTTCAACGTAGTGATGGGCAACTATTAACTAATGTAATCGATTATCTGAATATTGTCAATTAATCGAAAATAATCGATTGCTCTATTTTTTCGATAATCAATTTATGAAAATAATCGACTTTTTTTCAACACTACTAATGATGGGCAACTATTAACTATTGTAATCGATTATTTGAATGTTGTCAATTAATCGAAAATAATCGATTGCTGTATTTTTTCGATAATCGATTTATGAAAATAATCGATTTTTTTTCAACGTAGTGATGGGCGATTATTAACTGATTAATCGATTATTTGAATATGGTCGATTAATTAAAAATAATCGATTGCTGTATTTTTTCGAAAATCGATTTATGAAAATAATCGACTTTTTTTCAACACTACTAATGATGGACAACTTTTAACTAATGAATCGATTATTTGAATGTCGTCGATTAATCTGAAATAATCGATTGTTCCATTTTTTCGATAATCGATTTATGAAAATAATCGACTTACGTGCAGCACTACTCATCACAGCTTACGATGGGCGATTACTTACCGATAAATCGATAGTAATCGATTTTCTCATTTTTTCGATAATAGGTTTATGAAAATAGTCGATTTTGCCCAACACCAACTTGAAGGTTTGATGAAATCAAGATGAAGTTGACTTACCGAAGAGTAACCTTCTTCATAGCGAGACTTGGATTAATTCTTCATATTATTTTTCCCTCTCCTCCTCACTCCTTCTTTGTCTTTTCACTGTGATACGGTTTTCAATAGTTTTTCTCGGTTTTTGGAATCCCAGAATGTTTATCCACTATTTTCCGTCTCATGCGGATTACGGAATTGGTGATGATGAAGTGGGGAGAAAAATACCAAAAAAGACGCATATTGTGCATACATTATATTATAATACGTGTTTTACATATTTATTACAAAGCAAAAAGAACAGAAAATTAAAAAAGCGAAATTTCGTTAAAAAGTTAATTTAAATGAAAAATGAGTCGGGTAATTTTGAAAATTCAACCTAGACGAATTTCTAGTATATTAGCAAGCTTGCGGATCTGACGACGTCGCGAAGGTAATATATTTCAACTCCGGCGACGTAAAATTTCACCAAATCGAATTTCTTTTTAATACGTAGCTCATTTCGAAAAACTTGAAAAGCGTAAAGTTCAACGATTTCCATTTTAAAACGCTTCGCAAGTTCAATGTCGACGTAACAGGAGCTAGATCGCTTTGCGGGCACCGTTTATATACGGTCGACGTAGGCGTACCGTTTAATGAATTTTCGTCTCGAACCTCTCCGCGGTGCGGTTCCTGTGGAACTCATTTTCGGGCGAAAAATATTACCGAATATATTAATTTCGAGGCGAAATAGACGACGCTAAATTATACCGCGACGAAAAGATGATAAATGGGGATTAAGTTACGATTCGGGTATAGCTGTTCGTCGATATGGAGGCGTAGAAGGGGGGAGGTAGTTTGAGAGAAAAAAATTACGAGATTTTTTGATATATTTAATTAGGCGGGAGGGGTAGGTATAGGTACTAGGTAGACGAACAGGTACCTTCGGGAAAAATTTACGTCAAAACGTGAATTTTCTCTCGAAACTGGTAAACGCGAATTTCAATTATTTTCGAATGAAAGAAGAAACAAAAAGCTCGAATGGAAATGAAAATCCGAAAATAATCCTGGTTCTTGTACGACACGGTGAAAAAAATCTCCCACGTTCGTCGATAAATCCGGTCGGAATTTTTATATTACGCGGCGTCGATTTTGTTATATTTTATTTCATCGTTAGCGCAGACGAGAGAAGCGAGCGAAATCTCCGCTATCATCCGTTCAATTAAAAAGAATTCGAGTTGCGGAGGTGATATACGTGATTTTTTCGCCGGAACGGTATTACACGGGCGATACATCGCGTACGTACTTGGCGTAATCAAACAGAGGGGGGGAAAAAATGCGAGGATTTTTTCGCCATTTCGTGATACGTAGTTTACGCGAAGGCGTGAGAATACCGAAGGTCGGCGAAGAGACGCGGAACAGGGAAGAATTTGCAAAGGTTATGAAAAATTAAACGTATTCGACGGTATCGCGCATCGAGATGAAATGCGGCGCGCTTGTAATAATTTCGTTAGAGTTTATCATCGAGTTATCTCGATTGTTATACGTCGCCGGAGGTGATCGAGGTGGAGGGGAAATTGCGATTCTGTTTTTTACGAAAAATATCTACTCGATCTTTCGGCGGATTCGCGGAGAGAGAATACGCCAAGAAAACTTCCCCGTAGATGAAATGCGCGCCAGCAGAAGGACGCAGGGCGAATGGGGGAAGGTGGCACTTGAAAAATACCATGTGTGATTATTAAAAAAGATATCTACATGATACATGCGACTATTATTATACTGCGTTTATGTGTAATGTGTATACAAAAAACGACTACGCAACGTACTGCTATTATGGTATATTTGTGTATGTACCATCGAAGGGGTAAATTTTGCTGTATAATGCGAACAATAAAAAGAAGACAATAAATACGATTGCCTCGCGAGTCCTTCTATAACGGTCTATTATAGCGATATGGGAAAACGGGTTCTTTTTATCAAGTGCTCTATCCTTGGCGTTGTTGCGTTGTTGCATCGCGAAGAAGAAAAGGTATAAAACCCGCATATTTTTACACAAAATTTACCTCCGAATGGTTCGATGCCTGTGTACTGCGGAATTACCGTCTTCGAATGGAATAAAAGTAAATTATGGGTTGGTCGCGGAGAGGGATGGGAATTGTTGCTATACGATGTATATTATGTGGATTTGTGTGTATGTGATGAATTTTTTTTTGAGGAGAAATATATGAGCTCGCTAAGGAGTTTTAGAGAAATGTGTATAGATGAGCTGGGTGTTCATTTTTTTGAAGTTAATAGATCGGTAGGTATCGAGAATCATCTCTTTTAAGTAACTTCTTCAATAGAATGTGCTAA